>JAULBY010038765.1:0-13915 GCA_032358315.1 Ophiocytium majus | reverse complement strand
TACATTGGATTCGTGTCATGGCCGCCAGTGAGCGGGCTGGCATGCATGTGTCATGGGCTCTTGCAAGCCCCCAAGTGCAAATAAATAAAACTACTAGCAGTATCATGTAGGCATGTATATACCGCAAGTATCGGAGTACGGTCCTAAAAACTCCAGGTGTTTCGGTGTGTGGCGGCAGCGGGCGCGGTGGTGGCAGCAGTCGCATCAACATCACCAGCACGCTCCGGCAGGACCAGGCGGGAGCAATTAGGGCAAACTTCAACATCATACTTCAAATACACCACACTTCAACACCCCCAAAGCCGTGCTTGGTCCCCGTATTACTACTCCTGTAGGGGGGGGGGCAGCGCACGGCCCGGTATGGCGCCCTGGCAGATGACCTGCGCTAACTACCTGAAAATATGTACCGTAAAGCACGATGTATAACGACCCCCCGCATTGTCAACGGCGGGATCTGCTGTTGCTTGCACGGGGGGCGTTATACAATGCCCCGCGTTATACAGAGTACCCATATTTGTATAAAATACCCCCGCGTTGTCGTCAGTAAGGCGCCGTCAGGCTCGCGGGGGGTCGGTATACAGGGCTATATGCCGCTGCACAACGACCCCTCGTTATACAAGACCCCCTCGCTATACATCGTGCTTTACGGTACTGTAGATATCGGGGTATAAGATCCCCCGATTGCGTCGCCGAGCGCCGGCCGTCGCTAACACCGGGGTGTTCTTGATAGGGGGAGGGGGTCTTATACCACATTTGCCTATTCTGTATGTTCTCTATACATTTATATAGAGGTTTCCCCGGGTCTTGCTGCCAGATGCCCCTGGTTCACTGAACCGGGCGGTTCTTATTCGGGGGAGGGGGGGGGGTCTATACCCCGATATCTACGGTAGCCTGCAGGCGGCTCCTGCCTGCCTCCGAGCAGCACATCTTGCTCTTGGCTACACAGAGTCGTGAGTTTGTGTGTGTATGCTGCCGGGCATGTGCCACTGCTTCATGTACGCTGGCATGCATGGCATAGGCTCTTGCACGCCCACGAGTACCGTGTGAGGGGCCTCGACAGAGCAGTGCCGGCACTGATGCTGCTCAGCGCGCTTGGGGGGGGCCTCCAGGCGCGGGTTTCGAAGCGCGCACACAAATTACTGCATCGCGGGCCCATCGGGGAGTTGGAAGCTGAGATTTTGACACAGCACAGTTCCAGGGTTGGTGCGCGTCATAATTTGGCCCCAACCGAAACGGACATGTTTGTGCCATGTGCTGAACTGCTGAACTAAATAGCAAATTTACTTCTTGGACTAATGGTACAAACAACTAAAACCGCTTAGGTTACAAGTGGTTTTTATGCGCCCGCTCAGGGCGGCGACACGCTGGGGGCGCGCCTCGCCGCCTTTGGTACCGTAGAGCACGAAGTATAACGACCCCCCGCATTGTCAACGGCGGGATCTGCTGTTGCTAGCACGGGGTTCGTTATACAGCGCACCCACATTATACAGCGTACCCAAATTTGTATAGAATACCCCCCCGCATCATTACGGCGCCGTCAGCCTCGCGGGGGGGAGGTGTACAGGTGCATATGACGCTGCATAACGCCCTCGTTACACAGGACCCCCTCGTTATACTTCGTGCTTTACGGTACTCAAGTTCTGCAGTAGTACTTGAAGTACAGGGAACATGAATGGCTCAGAGGTATGTTTCACGTATGCTTTCTATGCGTACCAGCTACCTGCTCTCGTGATACTAGCACTAACACAGCACTCCTAGCTGTTGTATGCTTCTGAAGTACTACTAGTACTACAGTAGTACTTCGTATAATGGTTTTCACGCGCGTGCGGGGCGGCGAGCGACGCCATGGACGCGCGCCTCGGCACCGCGGCTCGCCAGCCACTTGTCGATTTCGATACAGAACACACAAACAGTGCATGTATGCTGCGTCACGTATTCTTAGTGGTGGGCCACGGCGTATATAGTGTTTGGTACGTTCTATAGAATACGGCATATTTCTACATATTTCTACTCCAAAAAATGCGACATACGGCGTATTTGCTGTACAAATACGCTCATTGCGATACACTGTACGCCGTATTTTAATGCGTAATGTACAGCGTAAAATGCCAAATTTATACGCTGTGACCCATCACTACGTATTCTACTACTTTGTAAAAGAAACCTAGAAGGCTGCTAAGCCCAGATACTGCCGTGGCTGGGGCAAAATGCCAGGCCGAAGTCTGTGGGGGTCCACCTGGTGAAAAGCACCAGACATCCCCCACACCTACACGCGCCGGTCAGTGTCCTTGAGAGCTAGGGATGATTCAGAGTACAACTACCAACAGGGCTTACTTGTGCGTCCGTGTGCATGCGCTGACCGGCAATGTACCGTCGCCGCGCACGTGCTGGCATGCGTGTCATGGGCTCTTGCACGCCCACGAGCGCAAATAAATAAACACAACCGGCACTAGTAAACGCACGGTACCTTACTTGTCAAAATGAATGGTTTTCATGTGCGCGCGCAGGGCGGCGACGCCATGGACGCGGGCTTCGCCGCCGCGGCCCGCGAGAGCCTCAACGACTGCCATACAGAAACGATGAACTGTCGTCATGTATGCTGCCTCATGTGTTCTACTTGAAGTACTACTGATAAAAGTACAGTGCCTTTGTACTTGCTAAAGTATATGGTTTCCATGTTCGCGCGCAGGGCGGCGACGCCATGGACGCGCGCCTCGCAACAAAAACAGCGAAAATGTTGTCATTTATGCTGCCTCACGTATTCTACCGCACTATTAGTAAAAATACAGTACCTAACTTGTTGAATGGTTTTCATGCGCGCGCGCAGGGCGGCGACGCCATGGACGCGCGCCTCGCCGCCGCGGCCCGCGAGAACCTACTGCCGTACAGAAACAAACAGTGAAAATGTTGTCATGTATGCTGTCTCGTGTGTTCTACCTCATATATACAAGTAATAACACTATGCTTTTAATTGTGTGGTTTTCATGCGCGCGCAGGGCGGCGACGCCATGGACGCGCGCCTCGCCGCCGCCGCCCGCGAGAATCTCGGCGACCTTGACGACTTCACCTCCACCACCACCAGCAGCGGCAGCGGCGGCAGCACCGGCGGGCGTGGCGAGGTGGACTTCAGCAAGTACGGCTTTGAGCCAGATGAGAAGCTCGATCTCTCCACGTATAAAGTGGACCCCCGGGTGGGGTGCTGCCCCGGCTGCGGCGTCCAGTTCCAGGTGCGCCCCCCCCCGCTCCGCCCGCCTTGCGCTTGCACCCGTCCTGTGCCTTCATCACAGTTCAAAGTTGAAGTTGTGTAGGTGAGTATGGCCTACTTCAAAAGGACCTCTCCGCGTATAAAGTGGACCCCCGCGTGGGGCGCTGCCCCGGCTGCGGCGTCCAGTTCCAGGTGCGGGCCATCTGCACACACATATCCCCCCGGATGGCTACCGTATGGTATATGAAAACTCTCTTAGGACCTGTAAGCCCTAGGTCTCCCATATATATTCCCCCCCCCCCCTGCCCACACATGTTTTATGTATGTATGTATGTTACAACACAAATGTACTTCGAAGTATGTATGTTGTAAGTACGGCTTCGAGCCGGATGAGAAACTTTATCTCTTCACGTACTAAGTGGATCCCCGCGTGGGGTGCTCTCCCGGCTGCGGCGTCCAGTTCCAGGCTCGATCCCCCGCTTCACGAATGCATGCATCACCCGCATACAATAACTCGCCAGGAGCGGTAAACCCTAGGTGTCCCCGTGTATATATTTGTACCTCCCAGCCCACACATGTGGTGTGTACTTTTGAAGTATGTGTATGTACTCTGAAGTGTGTTGTAAGTATGGCTTTGAGCCGGATGAGAAACTTGACCTCTCCACGTATAAAGTGGACCCCCGGGTGGGGTGCTGTCCCGGCTGCGGCGTCCAGTTCCAGGTGCGGGCCCCTGCTCCGCCCGCCGCTGCGTGCGCGTGCACCCATCCTGTGCCTGTGCCTACATACCGTATAGTATATGATAACTCATCTGGGAGCGATAAGCTCTACGTCTTCCCATATATATATACCCCACGCACACACCCCACCCCGCCCACACATGTTGAAGTAGAAGTGGACTTGAAGATAGGGCTTGCAGGTGGCCCCGCTCCGCCTGCGGCGACGTCACATGCCCGGCAGTGTATGCACACGAAGTCACAACGTGCAGGTTTATCGTACCAGGTAGAGGTTTGTGCCCTGTGCGTGTGGTGGTGAGCACACTTTTACTGTTTGTTTGTTGTCCTATCTATGCATGCGCTACTAACAATAGTCCTATGTTTTTATGGGCCCCATGTGTGCGCAGCCTATCGACCCCGCGGTGCCCGGCTACCTTCCGCAGGAGAAGCTGGAGCAGCTCGTGGCGCAGCGCGCGGTACGTCCCATGGACTTCAATGTTGAAGTGCAAATACTTCAACGCTGCAGTGTAATACTACTTCAAATTTGAAGTACCAACTGGTTATTTTCCGCAGGAGAAGCTGGAGCAGCTCGTGGCGCAGCGCGCCGTACGTCCTGCGTACTTCAATGTTGAAGTACAAATACTTCAAAGTCGCAGTACAACTACTTCAGACTTGAAGACGCCCCCGTCCCTCGGTGCATCGCAATGGGTCACAGCGTACGCAATGTTTTCATTGTACGCACGCATCATGCATGGCATGCTGCCTCACTGATGCGCGCAAGACCCGACCTTGTTGGAGTATTGTTTCCATGGGGTTTGCTCTGATGTATCATAGCATTCTTATTATTATGTTGCCGCGATGTGACGCAGGCGGGCAAGGCGCCTGCGCCACGCTTTGTGTTGGCGATCCTTGAAGTAATTGGGTACATGTTCTTCAAAGTGTGTAGTACGCATGTACGAAGAAGTCCTTCGTTGGATGTACTTCGAAGTATGTACCTGGCGGAGTATGGCTTTCATTTGTTCTCTCCATGCTGGCGTGCTCTGCCGCACATGGACAAGGCGCGGCGCCAGGCCATCTGTTGATGTCATATGACATCGAATGAAGTACATGCATTCATGTGTACTGGTATTGACATCTGCATACTAGCAGTATGTCAGAATATGGCTTTTATGTTTTTTTTCTTTCTATGCTGGCGTGTTGCAGGCGCACAAGGCGCGGCGCCAGGTGTTTTGTTGACATCTTATAAAATGGCATATAGTATACATTCCAGTGTAATGGTTTAATAAATGTCATATGACATTGTATGCTTTTGATGTGGTTTATGCTGCTGGCGTGCTCTGCTGCAGGCGGACAAGGCGCGGCGCCAGGCATTTTGTTGACAGCCTACAACGTCGCATATAGTCTACATACATTCCTGTGTAAGGGTTTAATACATGTCTTATTACATTGTATGGTTTTCATGTGGTTTATGCTGCTGGCGTGCTCTGCTGCAGGCGGACAAGGCGCGGCGCCAGGCGGAGAGCGGCTACGTGTCGCTCGAGGAGATGGCAGCCGGGGTGAGTGCGCAAGTGCTCAGCAGAGCACCAGCATGCAAACTTCAACTTTACTTCAAATTGAAGTTGTTCGATCATCAACTTTACTTCAACTTGAATTTGTAGTTGGGCGGCTGCGTGTCGCTCCAGGAGATGGCAGCCGGGGTGAGTGCGCACGCCAGCATGCAAACTTCAACTTGTACTTCATCTTGGAATTGTAGTTGAGTAGCTATGCGTCCTCGAAGAGATGGCAGCCGCGGTGAGTGGGCACGTAAACGTGCTCAGCAGCACCAACACACAAACTTCAACTTTTACTTCAACTTGCAGTGTGTAGTTGAGTAGCGTGTCACTTGAGGACATGGCAGCCGGGGTGAGTGCGTGTGTGTGCGCGCGAGTTACGTACAAACTTCAACATGATGCCATGTGTCTTGCAACTGCCGTGCAAACTTCAACTTCCTACCCTTGACGCGTACGAGCACGTCTCGCTGCAGAGGGGCACCCCACCCGCTCAATCATGCTGCTCGTAGTTTGTACTGGTGCGCACACGATCATATCTGTGTGAAACCCATGCGCGCAGCCAATGTGCGCGGCGAAGACTTTGATCTGGAGGAAAGGAGGAGGAGCTGCCATGTTCCATATGTAACTGTGTATGAAGTCGTGTGCAGCTGCTGCCATAACCATACACTGCATCTGTGTGAAACCCATGCGCACAGCCAATCGTGCGCGACGGAGACTTTGACCTGGAGGAGGAGAAGGAGGTGCTGCCATCCCATATGTACTTAATTTTGTATGTATAGCTCATGTGCGCAGGCTGCCATAACCATCTGTTGCATTTATATGGAACCCACGCGCGCAGCCAATCGTGCACGACGAAGACTTTGTCCTGGAGGAGGAGCAGGAGCGGCTGCCATCCCACTTATAAGTTGGTACTACAGTAACTTCACAAATATCAGCTCATGTGCGCAGGTTGCCATAAACATATGCTGCAAATGAATGCAACTCATGTGTGCAGCCAATTGTGCGCGACGAAGACTTTGACCTGGAGGAGGAGGAGGAGCGGCTGAGGCGGGAGGAGGAGGAGGCTGACAAGCGCCGCGAGATGGTGTGCCAGCGCTGCCACCGCCTGCGCTACTATGGACAGGTGGACGACTCGCTCAGGGCGGGGGTCAGGTGCGCACTTGAAGTTGTGGAACTTGAGGTTGTGATACTTGAAGTTCTGATACATGAAGTGGTGTTGGAGTTAGTTGGAGTTTGGGCAACCGCTGCCTGCGCTGCTACGGTCAGGTCGACGACTCACTCAGGGCGGGGGTCAGGTGCGCACTTGAAGTTGTGGCACTTGAAGTTCAGGTCGCCGCCTGCGCTGCTTCGTGCAGGGCAGGGGTAAGGTGCGCGTTTGACATTTGTGGCACTTGAACTTGAGTGAGTTGAAGTTGTGCCACTTATGCCAGCGCTGCCACCGCCTGCGCTACTACGGCCAGGTCAACGACTCGCTAAGAGCGGTTGTCAGGTGCGCACTTGAAGTTGTGATACTTGCCGTGATACACTTGAATTGAGTTGTGATAGCCGTGATACACTTGAACTTGGAGTTGTGATACTTGAAGCTTTTGCTGCCACCGCCTGCCCTACTACGGCGAGGTCGACGACCCAGGACGTCGACGCACTCAGGGCTGGAGTCGGGTGCGCACTTGAAGTTGTGTATGAAGTTGTGCCACGTGAGCAAACACGCAGGTTGACGACCCGGTGCATGCGGCCACAGGGTGTGATGGCACCACACCGTTCAAATATCGACTCATGCAGAGCATGTGCGAAGCACAGGTCTCAGTGCATCATAAACGCCGCCACCGAGTGCTGCCACTCCCACTGCCCACTTGTGCCTCCTCTGCTGCCACTGCTACTGCTGCTGCCGCCCCCACTGCCACCGCCGCCGCCGCTACTGAGCCTCCCTCCGCCACTGCCACTGCCGTTGCACCGCCGCTGCCACTCCTGCTGCCACCGCTGCTGCCGCTGCTGCTGGCGCCACCATCGCCGCCGCCACCGCTACCATCGCGCTGCCACCGCTGCTGCTGCTGCTGCCACCGCTGCTGGTGCTGCTGCTGCTACCGCCACCATCGCCGCTGCCACCGCTACCATCGCCGCTGCCACCACTTTCGCCACTGCTGCTGCTGCTGCTGCCGCCGCTGCTGGTGGTGCTGCTGCTGCCGCCACCATCGCCGCTGCCACTGCTACCACCGCCGCTGCCACCGCTACCACCGCCGCTGCCACCGCTACCATCGCCGCTGCCACTGCTGCTGCTGCTGCTGCTCCCGCCAACACTGCCGCTGCCACCGCTACCATCGCCGCTGCCACCGCTGCCACCACTTCTGCGACTGCTGCTGCTGCTGCCGCCGCCGCTACTGCCGCTACCATCGCCGCTGACACCACTACCATCGCCGCTGCCACTGCTGCTGCTGCTGCTCCCGTCACCATCGCCGCTGCCACCGCTACCATCTGCTGCCACTGCTGCCACCACTTCTGTGACTGCTGCTGCTGCCGCCGCCGCTGCCACCGCTACCATCGCCGCTGCCACCGCTGACACCACTTCTGCTGAGCACAGCACCCACGAGCTCCTGACGCCCGCGCGGTTCCAGGAGCTGCTGAGCATACTTCGGGACACGCCGTGCCTGGTGGTGTACCTCGTGGACCTGTTTGACTTCCACGGCAGCTTTTTGTACAACCTGCCGGCGATCGTTGGGGACAACCCGGTTGTCATCGGCGCCAACAAGGTACGCTTGCGCCTGCAATACCTTCAGCGGCTGCCACTGATGTAATGCTGAAGTACTTGTAAGTATAAATACTTAAGGTATCGTATCAACGTGCATACCCTCGACCCCTTTTCACTTTCACAGCAGCTTCATGTACAGTCTACCCGCGACTGTGGGGGACAACACCCGGTTGTCATCGGCGCCAACAAGGTCCGCGCGCCGCTGCAATACCTTCATCGGCTACGACTGATATTTACTCAAGTACTACTGTAGTATGACATATGTAGTACTTTGTTGTAGTACACTTCAAGACATCGAGGTACTTTTAGGCTGAACCAGAGGAGTGTACCTCGTGTACCTCTTTTGACTCTCATGGCAGCTTCCTGCACAACCTGCCGGCGATCGTTGGGGAAAACAGTTGTGATCGGCGCCAACAAGATACGCGCGCCGCTGCAATACCTTCAGCGGCTGCCGTTGATGTAAGACTGAAGTACTTCTGAAGTACCACATAGTATGAAACATGATGTCGACATTCATGTCCTCGACTTCTTTTGACTTTCATGGCAGCTTCTTGTACAAACTGCCCGCGATTGTCGGGTATAACCCCGTTGTCATCGGCGCCAAACAAGGTACGCGCGCCCCTGCAATACTTGAGTGGTTCCGGTTGGAAATAACCAACTTCAACTGCTGCTCACAGGTGGACTTGCTGCCGAAGGACAGAGCCACCAGCGCGTGCGCCTGTGTGGGTGAAGCTCAATGCCAGTCAACATGACAATTTCAACATGCCCACCTCCCTCAACTGTGTGTTGTGCAGGTGCACTTCAAGTACTGACTTCAACATTTAAAACTTCAGCTTCAACTATTGTTTTCAGGTGGACCTGCTGCCAAAGGACATGAGCCACGAGCACGTTCACCTGTGGGTGAAGGACGAGTGCTGATCAACACTAACTGCAACATGTCCACCTCCCTCAACTTCAACTTTGTGTTGTGCAGGTGCACTTCAAGTTCTAACTTCAACATTCACAACTTCAACTGTTGCTCGCAGGTGGACCTGCTGCTGAAGGACATGACTTGTGTCACATGAGCCACGAGCGGGTGCGCCTGTGGGTGAAGAGCATGCGCCATTCAACACACTAACTTCAACATTTCCACCTCCAACTTCAACTGTTGTTCGCAGGTTGACCTCCTGCCGAAGGACATGAGCCACGAGCGCGTGCGCCTGTGGGTGAAGGACGAGTGCCGCTCCCGCGGCCTGCGGGCCCTGGAGGCACGTGACGTGCACCTCATCTCCTGCAAGAGCGGAATGGGCGTCGCGTCGCTCATGAAAAAGGTGCGGTTAGTGTCCCCACCAGAGTCGAAGTTGCAAATGTGCTGGTATATGGCCGACTTCAACCTCAAGACGCGTGATGTGCACCTCATCTCCTGCACGGACGGAATGGGCGTCGCGTCACTCATGAAAAAGGGCGCGTGATGTGCACCTCATCTCCTGCAAGAGTGGCGTAGGCGTCGCGTCGCTGATGAAAAAGGTAAGGTTTAGTATCGCCACCAGAGTTGAAGTTGCAAATGTGGCTGCTGGTACATGGCCAACATGCTCTCTATGACTAATACTTCAGTAGTATACTGTACTGAAGCAAAAATTTCAGCCTGGAGGCATGTGTACACCTCATCTTGTGCACCTCATCTCCTGCAAGAGCGGAATGGGCGTCGCGTCGCTGATGAAAAAGGTGCGGTTAGTGTCCCCACCAGAGTTGAAGTTGCAAATGTGGCTGGTACACGGCCAACTTCAACCTCGAGGCGCGTGATGTGCACCTCATTGTCACTCATGATAAAGGTCCTGTTTTTTGCTCCGGGCCAAAATACCCCCACCAGGTAAAGCTGCATAGTTGAAGTTTCAAATAGTGGCTGGTCATGGCCGACTTCAACCTGGAGGCGCGTGATGTCCACGTCAGCTCTTGAGGTAGGGACTCCAGACGGCTGTGTATCCTATGGCGGGCCGGCCTGCCCACTCGGACGCCCCGCTCGCCTCTCGGTGTGGTCCGGTGGTGGTGGCTGCTCCGGCGGTGGTGGCTCCCCAGTGTGTGGTGGTGGGCGGCGAAGTTGCGAGCAGGCAAGACCCCCACGATGTGCCAAGCGATAGCTCTTGGCGGAGCGGCGCGCACGCCGTCCTGCTTATGAGAAAGGTACGGTGCTCCTCCGTCCCATAGTACCCTTGCCACCAGTCCAACTTCAACTTCTTCTGAATCAGGTGAAGTTGCAAGTGTGAGTCGAAGTTGCAGTGGTCATGTCCAACTTCAACCTGGACGCCTACTGGCACATGCGGCTGCTGGGCCCGCCGAGCGCTAGCCCCCCGGCCGCCGCAGGGCTGGCCGTGGAGCCGACCCCCATAGATGCCATAGTATACTTCAAGTATCTGGTGCACACATGCCCGCATGTCTCTGCGATTAACATACAAATTTCAACCTGGAAGCGCGTGATTGCCGCCTCATCTCTTGCCAGTGCGGTCTGGGCGTCGCACCGCGTATGCAAATGAGGTATTACCCGCAGGTTTTGCACTTGTAGACGCTCTCTCTCAGCCCGCAGCACCCATGGCACTCCTGTGCCAAACAGCCCTGGCTGCACACGGCACATGGGCTATGCAGCTTTGTTGGTGCTGCGACGCGCGGCTGTAAAGCGTCGAACCTTTCACACTTGCAACAATCGAACCTTTCGTGCCGAACGTCCCCCCACAGGTCCGCGAGAGGGCCATGGAGATGAAGGTGGACATGTACGTGGTGGGCGCGGCGAACGTGGGCAAGTCCTCCTTCATCAACCACCTGCTGCAGGACAAAAAAATTGTGAAGAAGGAGCGCGAACGCAACAAGCTGCTCGGGCAGGGGCTCACCGTCAGGTGCGCGAGGCTTTGTTCGGCAGACACTTAAAGTTAACTCTGAAGGTTTTTTGTGTGATGTTTGTGCGGCCAGCATGTCCTTCTGCACTTGAAGTTGTGCTAGAAGTTGTACTTGAAGTTGGCATGGCGAATGTGGGCAAGTCGTCCTTCATCAACCACCTGCTGCAGGACAAAAAATCGTCAAAAAGGAGCGCGAACGCAACAAGCTGCTCGGACAGGGGCTCACCGTCAGGTGGGGGGCGTGCGGCACAGAACTTGAAGTTAAACTTGACGCTACACTGTGAAGTTGTGTTCAAAGAAGATTGTCAAGAAAGAGCGCGAGCGCAACAAGCTGCTCGGGCAGGGGCTCACCGTCAGGTGGGGAGAGTGCGGCACAGAACTTGAAGTTAAACTTGAAACTGAACCTGAAGTTGCGTTGAAAGAAAATTGTCAAGATTGAGCGCAAGCGCAACAAGCTGCTCGGGAAGGGGCTCACCGTCAGGTGAGGCGTTGTGCGGCAGACACTTGAAGTTTAGCTTTGAAGGTTTACATGTGTGGCGTTTGTGCGGTCAACATGTCCTCCTACACTTGCGTTTTCACTTGAAGTTGACATTGAAGTTGGTGCGGAGAATGTTGGCAAGTCCTCCTTGTTCAACACGCTGCTCCCTCCGCGAGCGCAACACTGTTATGGGGGGCCACTGACGACACACCCCTTCACCACTCGCCGCGGCGGCAGTCCCTGCCTGCACGGAATGATCCCTATGCACCGTTCCTCGTGCGCCATTCCCCGTGCGCCGTTCCGCAGCATGGTCCCCGGAACGACGCTGGACTTTCTGCGCGTGGACCTGGGCGGCGACACGTGTCTGTATGACACGCCCGGCCTAATCCTGCCGCACCAGCTCACGTCACGCCTGGCGCCGGACGAGCTCAAGGTGGGGTCACCTTCAACTGTGTAAACTTCAACTTCATGAACTTGAACAAGTGTGTGGGGGCGAGGACCAGGAAAAGTTTGTGTACTGGACATGTGTCTGTATGACCCGGTTCTGCCGAACCAGCTTACATCGCGCCTGGCCCCAGACGAGCTCAAGGTGCGGTCAAACTGCAACTGTGCGAACCCAAACAACGCAGTTGCCTGTGTGCGCCTTCAACCGTACTGCGCCGACTTCCAAATTTCGCCACCCAACTTCAACTGCGCAGGCTGTGACCCTGCAGCGCCCCGTCGAACACGTGACTCTGCGACGCTGTGGCATCTCACTCTCTCGCACACACAAAAACTTCAAAAATGTGCCACCAAACTTCCACACACGCCCTCATGTGTCTCTGACTGATACATGTACACAAAATTCAACTTGAATTTAACTTCAACTATGCAGGCGGTGATCCCGCAGCGCCCCGTGGAGCACGTGACGCTGCGCCTGTCGGAGGGCAAGGTGGTGCTGGTGGGCGGTCTCGCGCGAGTCGAGCTCGTGAGCGGCCGCCCGTTCCTCTTCACCTTCTTCGTCAGCAATGAGGTACTTCACGAAGTATTTGCAAAGTATATCGAGGTATTTACGAAAAATACACAGCTGCATGTAAACGTTGCATTTGCGTGGGTACTGAAGTATTGTGTCCACGTTCATGAGTACAACCAAGTCCCATGTGCGTTTTTTTTGTTTTTTTGAGTGTGTGTGAAGACTGAAGTGTTTGTCTGCTCTCATGTACTTCAAAAGAAGTAGAATCAAGTTCGTGCACACGAGCCGAGCTCGTGAGCGGCCGCCCTTCCTCTTCACCTTCTTCGTCAGCAGTGAGGTACTTCTGAAGTACTTTTGTGAGGTATTTCGACGTATTTATAATCCGCATTCATGAATATGAAAGTTCATGTGGGAGCTCGTGCGCGGCTGCCCCTTCCTCTTCACTTTCTTCGTCTAGGTGCGTGACGCGTCTGTGAATGTTGCGTGTGTGTGAGTACTGAACCACGTGTGTGCATCTCATGTATAATGAAGTTCATGTATGAGTCGAGCTCGTGAGCGGCCGCCCCTTGCCCTTCACCTTCTTCGTCAGCAACGAGGTACTTCTGAAGTACTTTTGTGAAGTATTTCGAAGTATTTATGAAGGGGACACCGGCCTGTGAGTACAGAGTTGCAGTTGCGTTGTTACGCGCGTGCGCATTGCATGTGAACACATGCGTACTTAGTGTACGGGAGTACGTGCTGCTGATGACAGTGTATCTCACACCCCATAACCGTGTGCGTGCGTACCAAAAAAGAAGTAGTTCATACTTCAACTTCTTCTTGAAGTACTTGCCATACTTGCATGAGGTGATCTGTAAACACGCCGCCGTAGTACAGAGCTGGCGCAAGTCGCGCTCGTGAGCGGCCGCTCACCTTCCTCGTCAGCAACGAGGTAATTCTGACAACTGCCGTCCTGTCGTTGTGCATTACATGTAACGTTGCATGTGTGTGAATGCTGAAGTGCGTGTCTGCATTCATATACTTCAAGAAGCAGAATCAAGTTCGTGCACGAGTTGAGCTTGCGAGCGGCCGCCCCTTTCCTCTTCGCCTTCTTCGTCAGCAACGAGGCACTTCTGAAGTACTTTTGTGAAGTATTTATGAAAAGACACTGGCTGTGATTACAATCCATACCAGTATACTGTACCATGTGCTGATGCCAGTGTATGCCACAGCCCGTAACCGGATGTGTGTACACCAATGTATTGTACGAGGAGTTTAAATACCGCCTAAGCGTACAGCTGGAATGTGTGGAGCTTGTGCGCGGCCGCCCCTTCCTCTTCACCTTCTTTGTCAGCAATGAGGTGCGTGATGTGGCGCTGTACATTGTACCTCAGAAGTATGACAAGGGGGGGGGGGGGGGGGGGGGGG
>JAULBY010038754.1:0-13918 GCA_032358315.1 Ophiocytium majus | reverse complement strand
TCACTCAGGGGATCAATGGGATTATCCAGGCCTAAAATGGTGGCGCGTAACTTCTCACCAAAGGCCGTGCCGCCCGGTTCACGGAGTAAAAGAACTTGGTGACCCAAGGCTTGGAAATGCTTTTCGAGTAGAGCAATTTGCGTGCTTTTGCCCGAGCCTTCCACCCCTTCAAAGCTGAGGAAGAGACCTTGTGGCGGTGGGCCGAAGACGTTACTGAAATTGGAGAGACCTGGTTCTAGATTCACTCCGAAAGGCTAACAAAGGGGGACTTAAAAGTCCCCAACTTCTTCAACCACCGGGCCGGTTTCACCTGGAACGGGTTCTTCTAAACGATATCCATCGTCAGGAGTGGCCGGAGAACGTGCAGCGTCGGCATTGCTATTCTCTTGAGCGACTTGGCTATCAGCACCATAAGGATCTACATCCATCGGCTCTGCTGGTTCTGGAATCTCGCGATCAGTGTCGTGTGTGTCGCGATAGTTCATCAACTCTTGGCGCGAGTTGCGCATGCTATTGGGTGGAATGATGCGGCCGGGGCGTGTGCTCGCTGGGCGACGAACACGTCGTTCAGACGCGTTGTTGAGCAACGACTCACCTTCACTGACTGTCGCCTCTTCGGCGTCAACTTGCGCTAGTTCAGTAGGCGCGGGAGCTTGCGACCACCAAATCATGACAGCAAGAACGGCCGTGGCCGCACTGGCGCCCGCCCACCATGAGCGCGGGCTTGAAGCTGTCGCAGGCATAACTGGTGAGCTCGTTTTCACAGAGGTGAGTTCTTCTAATTTCAGTGGTGTGGCCGAGGTTTTGCGATGACCGTAGTGCGCCAGTGACACCAAGCCTTCCTTCACGGGATTTTCTTCAACCATCAATGACCGCATAGCTTCATCGTGAGCGCGGGTGAACGACTCTTCCGACGGCGCCATCGGTAAAAGTTCAACTTGATGAGGACGAGCTTCGAAGGCCTTCATCTGATACACCTTGTGCCAGGTGAAGCCGTCATCATCGGAAATTAAATCGGTAGGAACGAGTTCACCATTTTTCACCAACTCTGCGATTTGGTCGTGAGTGTGGGGGCCGTGACGATGGCCGTGGCGTTCAATGTGATAACTGTTGTGAGTTTGCAGAGTGGAAGCTGAAACGAGCTGAGGAGCGGCTTTGCGCTTAGGAGCGCGCAGGGGAGACTGCAGGAACATGACCCAGTTTCCATCGCCCATGACGGCGACATCAGCGTCAGCAAACATTTCTTCATGGAGTGCGGCGTACTCTTTAAGACCTTCTACGTGGTAGGGGCCAAAGATTTCGTCGTGGATTCGCACCAACCAAAGCTCTGAGAGCTCGATGTTGCTGGTGGCGATCTCTTCTTCACTCATGACTTGCAGGTCAATCATAGGGATATCCTCTTAGAGGAGTTTTCGGTCTAATGAAGAGCAAGCTTTAAGCACTGGGTCATTGGCTTGCCAGAGAGAAGGGCCGGGCGGCATAATGCATAGGATTGCGAGGGGATATGGCAGACATGAATGAGCGGATTGCTCAGATACAAGCGCGTTTCACGGCCTTTTCCGACTGGGAAGATCGGTATAAAGAACTGATCCAGGTGGGCAAAGAGATGCCGGCTTTTCCTGAGGAACAGCGTCTAGAAAAATTCAAAGTGAAGGGCTGTCAGTCACAAGTTTGGCTCTATCCCCAATTTGTTGAGGGCCGTGTGCGTTTTCAAGCAGACTCTGATGCACTGTTAGTGAAAGGCATCGTGGGCCTGCTCGTGCAAGTCTATGACGGGGCCACTCCGGCGGAAATTTTATCTGACAAGGGTGATTTTCTCAAAGCCATCGGCATCACTGAACATTTATCCATGAACCGCACGAACGGTTTAGCGAGTATGATGAAACAAATTCAAATGTACGCTCTGGTTTATAAAAGTATGGGTGGCCCATGAATATTCCTCAACGACCACGTCGCAATCGTTCAAGTGAAGCTCTCCGCTCGATGGTGCGTGAAAACCAACTCACTCCAAATGATTTCATCGCGCCTTTATTTGTGCGCGAAGGGAAGGGCGAGCGTACGGCGATCGCCTCTATGCCCGGCCATGCGCGCTTGAGTATTGATGAACTGATCAAGGAAGCCCGCGAGTTATTTTCTCTCGGTGTTCGTTCGGTGGCATTGTTCCCGGCGATTGATGACGCTAAAAAAACCAGCGACGCTCGCGAAGCGTGGAATCCAGAGAATCTCAATCTCCGTGCTGCTCGTGCACTGAAAGAAGCGTTGCCTGATTTGCTTTTGATGGGCGACATCGCCCTTGATCCTTATTCCAGTGATGGCCATGACGGGATCGTCGATCCGAAGTCTGGCGAAATTCTTAATGACGCCAGCATTGAAGCCTTGATCAAGCAATCCATCGCCTCAGCGAAAGCCGGCTTTGATATCTTGGGGCCCTCCGACATGATGGATGGCCGCGTGGGTGCCATGAGAACTGCCCTCGATGGTGAAGGTTTCGAACGCACGTTGATCATGAGTTACACCGCGAAATATGCTTCAGCGTTTTACGGCCCTTTTCGTGATGCGCTTGCGAGTGCACCCAAGAAGGGTGATAAGAAAACATACCAGATGGATCCGTCCAACGGCCGCGAAGCACTTCGTGAAGCCGCCCTTGATGAAGCGGAAGGCGCCGACATTTTGATGGTGAAGCCGGGGCTTCCGTACCTTGATGTGATTTACCGATTGCGCCAAGCCAGCACGTTGCCGATCGCCGCTTATAACGTGTCAGGTGAGTATGCCATGGTGAAGGCCGCTGCTGAGAAGGGGTGGATCGATGGCGATAAAGTGATGATGGAAGTGCTGACGTCATTTAAGCGTGCCGGTGCTGACATTGTGCTGACGTACTTTGCCAAAGACGCGGCAAGGCTTTTACAAGGATGAAGCCCACGCTTCATTTCGTGATCCTGCGCTTTTCAAGTTTGGGGGACGTGGTCCTGCAGACATCTGTGATCACTTGGTTGAAGCAGACCTATGCTCGTGAACTCAAAGTAACTTTCGTTACCTCGTATGAGTTTAAAGATCTCGTCACTGAGCATCCCGACATCCAGCGCGTGCTGACCTTTGATCGTCGCTCGGGCGAAAAACTCTCGGGACTGGCGCGCAAGCTCCGCGAGTTGCACGCAAAAGACCCCATCACGCTCGTGCTCGATCTTCATTCCACGACTCGTTCAACGCTTTTGCGTTTCATGCTGCCGACATTGCCACGCTTGGTGGTGGACAAGCGTCGTATTGAGAGATTTTTTCTGGTTCGTGTGCCAGGTTGGAAAGGTTGGACACGCTGGAGATTTCTTGGACTTGAAGCGCAGGTTGAGCGCACGCCGAGAGATTGGCAAGGGATTCTCATGGCGCCGTTTAAGCGCGGCACCAGGCCTATGACAGAAATGCCACCAGTGGATCGCATTCATCATAAAAAACCATATGTGGTTTTTGCTCCGGTGGCTTCGTTCGAATCCAAGCGCTGGCCGATGGATTATTTCGTCACACTCGCTCAGAAATTTTTGAACGATGAGCGCTGGAAACATTTTGATCTGGTTGTTGTTGCTGGTCCTTCAGACCAGCATTGTTCGGTGTTCAACGAAATTCAAGATCCGCGCCTGTTGAATCTCCAAGGCAAAACGAAACTCAAAGAATCCATCGCCTGGATGCAGGAAGCGCGCGTCGTGGTGGGCAACGACTCGGGGATGAACCACATCGCCGAAGCGGCCAATGTTCCGGTCATCACTTTGTTTGGTCCCACTCACGAAGCTTTTGGTTTTGTACCTCATCTCACCACGTCGACCGCACTTTCAGTGGATGTGTGGTGCCGACCCTGCTCCGCCACCGGTGCTCGTAAGTGTTTTCGCGATGAGCAGGTCTGCATGACCCAACTCACTCCTGAGCGCGTGTGGGGCGTGCTGGAACAGAAATTGGTGAGCGCATGATCTGGCGATTGATCGATCTGGTGCACGCGTTGCTCGCCCTGCTTTGTTATCCCTTGCGATTCACGCAGTGGGGGCGCGAGCGTGTGCGCTTCGAGCAAGCACGCGGCGCACGTCTCGAGGCCCAATGGACGTTCGAAGTCTCCAGTGAAGGAGAGTTTGAGCAGGTGCGCCCTTGGGTCCAAATGATCCTGGATCGCGGTGAAAAAATTGAACTCATCTACGCCTCACCGAGTGTAGAGAAGACCGTCACGTTTCTCGCGAGTCATTATCCTAGCCAGATACGTCTGTTTCCATTGCCGCTATTGACCCATACGCCGTGGCTTTTGGTGCGCGAATTGAGCGCGCCACGCTTAGTGATGTGCCGTTATGATTTCTTTCCTTCTCTCATGGCACGTGCCTCTGTGGCGGGTGTCAAGGCAGGAGTGGTGTGGGCGAGCTTCACGAATAAGCGCGGACGTTTTGAGAAAGGCCCTTGGCGATTCTTCTATCGCTGTCTTTATAGCGTTTTTGCGTGGGTCGTGCCTGCCACTCCGACGGATGTGGATCTGTTCGATCGCCTCGGGAATGTGCGCGTGCTTCCTTACAGTGAGATGCGTGTTCCGCAGATCATCAAACGTCTCGGCCTACGTCAGCAGACACTCAAAAATCGTTTTCCGCATTGGGAAAAATTTCAAGCGCTCCTGCAGCGTGCTCCCTGCGAGCAGCGCTGGATACTGGGAAGTTGCTGGCCCGAAGATCTCGCGTTTCTCAAAAACGTCGAGCTACAGACGGCAGTGAATAACGGCGAATCGCTCGTCATGCTGGTGCCACACAAACTCGATGGGGACTGGAGAGCTCTTCTCACCCCCTTTGGCATGCCGGTGCATGTGATCGATGAGAACTGGGATGGCACGGATCCGGGTCATGGACTGTTGGTGTTGAAACTCAAAGGGATTTTGTGTGAACTTTACCCGGAAGCCAATTTTGTCTATGTAGGCGGAGGCTTCGGTCGCTCGGTGCATTCAGTGATGGAACCGTTTGTCGGCGGCGCTCGTGTAGTGTGTGGACCGAAGGTCTCACGGTCGACAGAAGTGGAGCTTATTTCCAAAGTCTCGCCGCAAGGAATTATGGTAGTGGCCGATGAGGCCTCTCTTGAGAAGGCCTATTCAAACGTGCAGCACGACCCACCAGATTACCAGCGCCGCCAGGAATGGCTTGCGGGCCAAGAGAAACGATTGATATTAAATCTTGTCGAGGTAGAAAAATGTTAAAGAGCCGCTACCAAGCTGTGTTTTGGGGAAAGACTCCGTGGAGTCTGTTGCATGCCCTTATGTGGCGCCTGAAAGATCGCGAAGTTTTAGTCATTGATGACCAGGCCCTCTCAACATCATCGGGTGGTCACCGGTGGCTCACAGGTCTTGAGATAGGAGCTTTGCAAGAGCTAGGTGAGAAATTTCAAATCGAGCCGCTGCTTGCCCTTGATTCGTTTCTTCGTCCCGCTCGGCTGAAAGTGCAAACCCCGCAGTTCCAGTGGGTCACCTGTCTGAGCGCGCGGGATAATTTGCGTGAGTTCATACGCAAGTTCCCTGCCTTCCAAACACCGATTCTTTTGCAGGCCCTAGAGCAAAATGACATCACGGCCGAGCTACAGAAAGTGCAGAAATCTTTTCTTGAATGGTTTCGTTCACAGCAAGTTCGTCATCGGAGTACGCCGGCCTTCGTTGCGGCGGGAGTGCCGTGGTTTGTGGAGTTTCAAAAAGTTCTCACGGACGAACTCACCCGCGCTTATCGCGAGCCACAGGACGGCGCACTGGCGCAGCTGGTGGCCAGCTTTAGCAGTGCCACCGGACAAGTTGTGAAATCAACGTTTGCTCCCCACGAAGCGGCCTACATGGCGGCACGTTTACTCTCGCCTCTATGGGAGCTTGATGTGCGCTGGTTTGAGCGTGAACTTTTACGAGAACTCCAAGCGAAGGGTGCCCACTTTAAGCGTGCCGGTATTCAGTCATGGCAGTTGGGAGAAGGGCGCGTTGAAGCAGCTCTGTTAGACAGCTACGAGGGTGTGATCGGGTATGAGCGTCTGTTGATGTATGGCTTTCCGCCAGCAACCGGCGCGCTTCAATGTGTTTTCAATGAAAAAGTTTTCCGTGGCCTTGAAACCGTCTGGCCCCATGTGGAAACCGGAGTGCTCGAAGAGCCGCGGGCGGAACTCACCTGTTTGACCGGCGCGCGTTTGATGGGCACTGATATACCCATGATGCTTTTAGAAGTGGGCCCGCGTTCAACTCATCTGCAGGTTTTAGTGGAAGAGCGTCCAGGTGCGAAGCCTGAGTTCTACCGCCAAGAGGCGAGTGATGTGGCCCGTCCCTTTATTGGTGAAGCCCTCCATCGCTCACCAGAATGGTGGGAGACAGCGAAGCCAGGACCGGCCTGGGATGTGTGGGTCGAAGAATCAGTTTTAGCGACGCCGTTAAAAGGTCCGCTCGCCCTCCATGAGAAACGCAAGATCAAGATTGTGGATCGTGAGCGCCAAGAAGAACTCAGCGGCGTGCAGTACTGGGGGCCGTTGATGAATCAGCGCTTTGGCGTGCTGGGGTATTTGACTGAATTACGCTGGGATTTGGTCTGATTTACCGGGCCTTTGTGCTCACGGACTCTCACGCTATAATGAGAGTGTGAAAAACGAAAAAGGCCAAACATCCGTTGAATACGTGCTGCTGCTGGTGGTGATGATCTCACTCAGCATTACGTTTTTTAACAAGGTGAATGACTTCGTCATCGATAACCCGGATAGCATCGTGAATCGCTACCTCGGGGGCTTTCGTAATATCTTCGGATCTTCTGGTTCAGCAGGCGTAAGCGCTCAGTACAAAAGATTCAGACTCCCTCGTTGAACGTCTCTCGCAGAATCTCCCGAAACTCTGGTACTCCGATGGCCCCTGAATGACCGCCCCACGGAACAATGATGAGTTCTTCGTTGGTGAGTCCATAGGTTTTCTGGAACGCATTCCAATCCAGACCGGCATTCAGAAAATCATCACTCGAGGTCATGATCCGAATAGGAAAGGCTTTATCGGCTTTGATCATCTCCATCCAATGACCCAAGTAGAGGCGCTGATCTTTGTTTTCAATCAACGTCCAAAGCTCGGGGCGATATTGCCGAAAGAAAGATTCAAACCCCGTGGGTTCAACACCTTTAGCCTTGGTGACTTTCACATGGGCCAGCCAGGCTTTCTTCGCTGAATTTACAAAGCCATCTACCAGCACGACAGCGCCAAGACACTCTCTACCCTTCACACTCACGGGACCAGGGTATTCATGGAACACAAAATTTTGCAGCATCGTCCAAAGTTTAAAGGCAGAGCTGCAGCGAGCGGCGGCCGGGCGATGTTCGTCGATGATCTTATCAAAATTTGTCATCGCCAGCGGCAACTCAAGCGGCGGAGAGAGTAGTGTTAGATCATAGAGACGACGAAGGTGGGTGCGATCATAGGCGGCCCATGCCGAACCAACCGCAGTACCAAGGCTTTCCGCAATGACATGCACTCGTCCCAGGCGTTGGCCTAAGCGTTTAGTCATATAATTGAGTGCCTCTTCCATGACCTCCACTTCAAGCGCGATAGGATCTTCGCCGTACTGCGGATGAGCAGCGACATAAGGAGGAGAGAGAAGGTTAGGCACTACGAGTACATGTCCACCGATCGCTTCGAGATGATCGATCATCTCGGGTGTGAGACCGCGTGAAGGTTGGCCGAAGATCCCGGGCATGAAGATAAAGAGTGGGGCCTTGGTTTTCTTCTCAGAGATGTAGATATCAATCTTGCCCTTGGCAAAGTTCTTGGAACGCAAGACTTCCAGGCCACCGTTATTGTGTGTGATCGGCAAGTAACGACGAAATCCGCCCCAAAAAGTCCCGAGCCCTGGAGTGTTCAGATTCACCGCTTTAGGGGTTTGCGACTGCATTGTGAGGATAGTGTTCGCGCGCCACTGCGCCTGGGCGTTTGTCAGGGTCGTCAGGGCCAAAAATATAACTGTGAGAAACTTGGTCATAAGGTCCGCTTTCAAAAGAAAAAATCGCGAGAAAAATCCTAAAATCCTATCAATTTTACACGCCGGAGCAGTTTTTCGCCACCTGAACGCGAAACTGACTATTATGTGGCGCAAAGCGTAAGCCCGTCTTAAGAAATGAAGTGATTCTCTCAGGAGGAAGTATGAAATTCTCAAAACAGACCCTCGCACTCGCCGTGCTCGTAGGTCTAAATTTTGGTTCTGTGTACGCACAGGACGATCAAGTCTTAAACTCTGACCCGATTCACGTCGATGGCTACTTGCATGAGAAGCCGGCAACTGACGGTGAGCTCGAAGGCATCAAGTCAGAATTGGGCAAACAAAAGACGATGACGGGTTTGAATAAAGACAAGGCCAAAGAACTTGGCAAATTGTCGGGTCAAACTGAAAAACTTCTCGAAAGCCAAGACGAGTACATCGATTCAAAAATCGAGTCGCAAAAGGCGATCAAAGAGTTTAACCGTAAGTCAGCTGAGAACGAAAAGAAGCTGAAGTGCTTGTTGGAGGAATCAACTTCTCCAGACTGCGCAAAATACGTAAAGTCCCGTCGCGCTGAGCCGGAAGTGCGCGAGGAAATCAACACCGTGCAAGCGGCTCCGGCAAGAACGACTATCGTAGAAGCTCCAGCGCCTGCTCCAGTGGCCGATGCTGCCTTGAAGCCGTTTGAAGAAATCAAGTTGCTCCCGTATGCGGGTGTCACGAATTTCCAGGGCGACGCGGAGAAGCTTGAAACTGAATTCGCTGGTGGCTTGCGCGTTGAAAGCAACGTCAACGATCGTTTGAGCATCGGTGTAGGCTTCAACTACGGCCAGTTCAACACGGAAGACTTTGGCGGTAACTACAATAATCAAGGCTTCGGCGCTGGTTACTACTCAACTTTCGGCAATGGCCGTAACATCCGCTTCCGCGGCATGGGCGTAGAAGGTTACGGGAAACTCTTCATCACGAAAGGTGAACGTTTCCGTCCGTACGTCGGTGCTGGTCTCGGCTACAGCCGCATGACTTTGACCTACACAGACAACAACGAGTTCCAAGGCAACACTTTCGGTAACAACTTCGGTGACGAAGAATTGACCTCGGGCTACATCAACGCGATGTTGTCTGGCGGTACTGAAATCTTGATCACCCGCGGCTTCGGCCTTAACGTAGAGTTCCAATACTCACGCGGCTTCAGCGCGGGGAGCACAGACAACGGTGTTGACCCGTTCAACGCTCCAGACCAACGCCGCTTGCAAGACTTGAGCGACGATATCATGGGCGCGAACGCTCTCTCGATCTTCGCCGGTGCGATCGTTATCTTCTAAATCCTGACTAGATCCTCATAAAAGGGCTCCTTCGGGGGCCCTTTTTATTTCCCGACCAAATTACATTATGTTTTCCATGATTAGAGTGGCCGCGTAGAATCAAAGCATCCACTTTTCAAGGAAAACTCCCTATGAAACCTGTCTACCTCGTTGAAGGCAAACGCACTCCCCAAGTTAAGTCTGGCGCTGATCTGCAAGATGTCGCTGCTCCTTATCTGGCGCACTACTTGATACGCCATTTGGCAGATAAGCACGGCATTCCATCGGACGCTGTAGATGAAGTGATCATTGGTAACACGGGAACTCCCGCGAAGTATCCTAACGTCGGTCGCGTGATTGCATTGGAAGCGGGCCTCGATAAAAAAACATCCGGCTACACCGTCCACCGCAACTGCGCTGCTGGAATGGAAGCTCTCTCGCAAGGTTTCATCAAAATCGCCTCGGGCCGTTCGGACATCATCTTCGCTGGCGGTGCCGAGAGCATGAGTCAGATGCCACTCTTGTTCAGTAAAAAAATGACCGCGTTGTTCGTGGATTTGATGAAGGCTAAAAGCGGCATGCAAAAACTTGCGCTGCTTTCGCACTTTCGCCCGGACTACCTGAAGCCGATCATCGCCATCGAGCAGGGCCTCACGGATCCTTTCTGTGGATTGAACATGGGGCTGACTGCTGAAAAACTTGCGCGCGAATTAGGCATCTCTCGCCAGGAACAAGACGAGTTCGCCAACCGCTCGCACCAGCGTGCGGTGGCCGCACAAAAAGAAGGACGCTTCGCGGAAGAGATCTTGGCGATCACCATGGGCGCGAAGCTCGATAAGGTTCTCGCTGAAGACGTGGGCCCTCGTGCCAGCTCTACGGTAGAAGGCCTCGGCAAAATGAAACCGTACTTTGAGAAAGGCACCGGCACCGTCACTGTAGGCAACGCTTGTCCGATCACCGACGGCGGTTCGGTGTGGTTGATGTGTTCGGAAGAAGCCGTGAAAAAATACAATCTCAAACCCATGGCCCGCATGGTGGATTACCATTTCCACGGCCTTGAGCCGGAGCGCATGGGCCTAGGTCCCGTGCTCGCCACGGCGGGTGTGTTGAAGCGCACCGGTTTGACGCTGGATCAAATGGATCTCGTGGAGTTGAACGAAGCCTTCGCGGCGCAAGTGATCGCGTGTCAGCGCGTGATGAAAGACAAAACCCTCGCGGCGAAGTGGGGATTAGAGAATGCCATCGGCGAAATCTCCGCCGAGAAGTTGAACGTAAACGGCGGCGGCATTGCGCTCGGTCACCCCGTAGGGTCTACCGGCAGTCGCCTCGTGGTCACTCTTGCTCACGAGCTTCGTCGTCGTAAGAAAAAGTATGGCCTGGCGACGTTGTGTATCGGTGGCGGCCAAGGCGGCGCGACCATCATCGAAAATTTGCAGAATTAAGGGACACGTATGCAGCTCACTCAACTCACCTTTGATGTAAAAGACACTATCGCCTACGTGGGCTTTGGTAAGTACGAGAAAAAGTCCATGACGACACTCTCCCGTGATGCCATGGAAGAGTTGCGCCAGATCGTGACGGAGATTGGTGTTCGCGAAAAAAAGAAAGAGCTCAAAGGAGTGATCTTCTTCTCACATAAGCCGGGAGTGTTCCTGGCCGGCGTGGATGTGAACCTTATCAACTCTATGAAGTCGGAAGCGGAAGCGGCCCGTGGAGCTGAGCAAGGGCAGTTTCTTTACAACATGATCGAAGACCTGCGCATCCCAACGGCCGCCGTGGTTGATGGAGTGTGCTTGGGCGGTGGCCTGGAAATGTCACTGGCCTGTGATCGCATCTATGCTTCGGACAATCCAAAGACCGCTCTGGGCCTTCCGGAAGTGATGCTCGGCGTGTTGCCGGGCTTCGGTGGAACTTATCGTTTACCCAAGAAAGTGGGCCTGCCGAACGCCCTGGATATGATCCTCACGGGTCGCCAGGTCAAAGGCAAAGCGGCGTTCAAGATGGGACTCGTTGAGGCCCTCTTGCCGACAGAACGGATGCTCGAGTTGGTTCCAGCGTTGTTATTGAAGGCCGTGCCTAAGAAGAAGGGCGGCTTTGAGAAAACCCTTGAGCGTGTGGCCACAGAGAATTTTTTAACTCGTAAAATCGTCTTTCAAAAAGCTCGCGAGAAAGTCCTCGAGCAATCGAAAGGTTTCTACCCGGCGCCTTTGAAAATTCTTGAAGTGCTTGAGGCCGGTGCGGGTAAAGGTCGCGATGCCTACTTGGCGATGGAAGCCCAGGCCTTCGGTGATCTTTCGCAAACGGTAGTCTCGAAAAACCTTCAGCACTTGTTCTTCCTGACAGACAAATCAAAAAAACTCGATAACAAAGACGAACTTCCTAGCGTGAAGCGCGGTGGAGTGTTGGGTGCCGGAGTCATGGGCGGCGGGATCGCGTGGCTTTTTGCCAACAGTGATCAGGCACCGATCATGAAAGACTTGAACCAAGCGGCGCTCGAGTTGGGTCTTAAGCAAGCATCAGGCAACTTCGCCTCAGCTTTGCGTAAACGTCGCATGAGCGAAGACGACTTCAATCGGAAGATGCGCTCGATCACGCCGACCACGAGCTTTGATGGCTTCAAAGGCATCGACCTCGTCGTCGAAGCGGTGGTTGAGAACATGGATGTGAAGAAGAAAGTTTTCGCCGAACTGGAAACTAAAGTTCGTCCGGATTGTTTGCTCACATCCAACACATCCTCTCTATCGGTGACGGAAATGGCGTCCGCGCTGCAAGATTCATCGCGCTTTGCTGGTTTGCATTTCTTTAATCCCGTGAACAAAATGCCCTTGGTAGAAATCATCGCGCATCCAGGCGCTTCTCAAAAAACACTGCAGACGCTGTACAAGTGGGCTTTGGATGTAAAGAAGACGCCGGTTATCGTCAACGATGGCCCCGGCTTTTTGGTGAATCGTATTCTTGCCCCTTACTTGAATGAAGCGGCTTACCTGCTTGAGGCCGGCATAAGCATTGCTGACATTGACCAAGCGGCATTGAATTTTGGGATGCCCATGGGCCCGTGCCGTTTGATGGACGAAGTGGGTCTAGATGTCTGTGAGAAAGTCGGCAAGATCATGCAGCAAGGTTTAGGCGTGCGTGCTTTGGCGAATGCTCTTTCCCACAAGCTAACGCAGACAGGGGCTCTCGGTCGCAAAAACAATAAAGGTTTCTACCTCTACGATGAGAAGGGCAAGGTCATCGGAAAAAACCCCGAGGTCGAAGCGTTGCTGCCCTCTAAGAGTATCTCCATGGATGAAACTCAGTTACAGATGCGGCTGTTCCTTCCCATGGTCAATGAGGCGGCCTATTGCCTGACAGATAAGATTATCGACAAGGCCGCCACGGTGGACATGGGGATGATCTACGGCACAGGCTTTCCTCCGTTCAAGGGTGGTCTCTTGAGTTGGGCCGATACCGAAGGTGCAGATAGCATGTTGGCGATGATGCAACAATTCGCCGCGGAGATCTCACCAGAACGTTATGCTCCGGCACCGTTGCTGATGGAACTCGCTCAATCTCGTCGTAAGTTTTACGATCTGTAATGGGAGCGTTTCAACGCTATTTTCTCGCTTATCTTTTTAACGCTCGCACGCGCCAGGGATTACTCTTCTTGGCGTTGGCGGGGTTATTCTTGTCATCCTCGGCGTTGATGATCATTCAAGGAATCATGGGGGGCCTGCAACGAGGCCTGGTGGCGCGTTCGCAGTCTTACCATGGTGTGGGAGTTGTGCGCTTTGTAGATGAAAGTGTTGAGCCGCAGCTTTGGGAAAAGGCACGTGCGGAGAACTGGAGCATGGCCCGGGAACGGCAGACGGAGGTACTGGTTCGCAATGGCGGTCAGGTGGCCCCGTTGGTGTTGCATGGGATTGATTTTAGCGGGAAGCGACCTCCATTTCTGGATGATAAAGATGTCACGGGTATTATTCTCGGCGCGGATCTTGCGCAGAAATTACGCACAACTTTTTTTGCTGATTTGTTATTGATCGCTCCGGGGACTACGGAAGCGTTGATGGGGGAGATCCCGCGCCAATTGGCGACCTCAGTGAGTGATTATCTTCTTACCGATGTGCCAGAGCTCGATAGCATGCATGGCTGGTCACGCTTGGCCCTGGTGCAAAACCTCGTACGTAGTCGCGGAGCTGAACGTTGGAGATTTTTTGAGCGCGAAGACTGGGCGCGGGCCAAGGAGTTTTTGAGCGGTACTGAAGGACTTAGGTTTGATACGTGGGAAGATCAACACCAGACTTTAGTGTGGGCGTTAAATCTTGAAACTCGTGTGATGCTAGCGCTGTTCACGGCGATGGCACTCTTGGTCGCTTTGGCGATAACCACCGGTCTGTTTCTTTTCTTCACGAAAATTCGTCCTGATCTAGCGAGCTTTTGGCTCTTGGGTTTGTCTTTGCCGAAAATTGAGCGACTGGTTTTCACCTTCGTTTTACAACTCGCCGCAGTCAGTTGTTTCTTAGGAGTGGCGGTGGGTACAGTATTTCTTATTGTACTTGAACGATTTGGTCACAACTTGATGCCCGATATTTTTGTCGAACGCAGCCTTCCCGTGCATATTGATGCCCTTGGGCTAAGTATTGCTTTTTTCGTTCC
>JAULBY010038743.1:0-13918 GCA_032358315.1 Ophiocytium majus | reverse complement strand
CCGGACGTTACCTTTCGGGCTAAACAGGCGAAAAGGCTAAACAGGCAAAACGGGCTAAGTGGGGCAGATCCCCACACTCTTCACCCGGGCAAGGCCAGGACCCAGCTGCGAGCCGAGCACCTTGTGCTGGCGGAGCTGCAGCGGCAACTGCCTCACCTAGAGGATGAAGCGGTGGAGGTCATATGGGACTGCCCGGTGAAGGGTATGACCGACTGCACATTGAGGAGACCCGATATGCTGTGGGTGTTCTGCGACAAGAACGGTGCACGTGGCCTGCAGTTCGAGCTGGACGAGAGTGGCAACAAGCATGAGGATGATGACGCCAGGATTGCTGTCATTCAGCACGCGAAGGATTTGACTTTCTTGTATTTGGTACGAATGAGTGGCAATGGTATTTACCGTGTCAAGCGCCGCAGCAATGGTGACACGCACCACGTGGCAGTGCAGCCCGCATTTCACGCGCGTCTGGAGGAGGGCAGCAACACAATAGGTTCCCTGTGGGAGCTTGTCAAGGAAGGAGTGCCACCTGATGAGGAGACTTGGAAAACATACATTGGTTTCTAGTGTTGACAGTGGTCTACCAGAGCCGCCGCGAACCAAAGTACATGGAACTCCAGTTTTTCAGATAGTGCTACTGCTGCTTATGCTTCAGAATCTGCTGCTCCTGCTGATGCTACTGCAGTTGTCATGTGAGCCATCACCCCCTTGCTTCATCCGTCACACGTGTCTGTGAAGCCAACACAGAAGTGGACCATACGTGCAGTGGCAGGACAGAGGCAATGACAGGGGTTACAACATGGGCTTACCACACCACTGCGCTCCATAGGGGTTTCAATAAATGTTCTGATGTGCAGGCAGCGCTGGATGTTCAGCAGCGAGGGCGAATGGCATGCCAGGTGCTCTTTTGCAGCTATTGCAGGGAGTGGCGCGGCACTGGCACACTGTGAAGCATGCGCCAATCATTAAAGCCACACTAGTGTTGCCTGTGCGCGCACTGCCCTTGCCTATGCTCATATGTGATGTTGCCGCTCTTGCTAACAGGCGCTGCTGCTGCTGCTTCTTACTCATGTGGCGCCACAATTGACGGGCGCACTAGGCGCGCATCACATCACTGCAGGCGCTCTGCCATCACATCTGGATACACATGATGTGTGGCAGTGCATTGCTCCGTGGGTTAGCACCGCAGTGCACCTTGGACGCCACTGCCTGCCGTGCTGTGATGTCGCCCTGCCTGCAACCAGCCGCTCCTGTTGCTACCACTTCTGCGGCTGCAAGAGCAAGTGTGACTGAGCGACATTTTCACTGCTGACACCTGAAAGCAGAGCCTGCACACGGGTGTAGCACAGGCGCAACCACCCTTCCATCATTGCATACATGTATGACCATTGCCAGCTGCTGGAGGCGGTGGCGTCAAATACGAGTCACCTGCTGAACAGCGATGGCTATTCAGGCCCCCGCTCTGGTTGAGCAAGCTCTGTGTTACTCAGCCCTGCGCCGCCACATGCATCCATGAGCGGTGCTGCAGTGCCGTGTGGACACGCTGGGGTCCTCACATGCTGCTGCGGTGTGTGGTGGGGATGCTGTATTCACCTGCACTGCTGCACGATGGCGGGGACGTGAGGTCTGATGCTGCGTGCCGCCTGCAGCACCAGCTGCAATGCATCGTGCACGTCCCCATTGGTCTGGTACAACAGCTCATAAGCCCTGCCCTTGATCGCCACCATGTGCCCTCCACACACGCGTCGAGCATCTCGTCATACAGGTGAAGCTGGTCGAGCGAGAGCATCCGACCTTGCTTGACTTTGTGGTCCCGTGTCTGACTGTACGCCTGCCACCTGCTGAGACGTGAACGGGTGCTGCGCTGGTACTTCACCTGCGCAAAGCACGCGGCCACACAGTCATGGGGGGAAAGGATATATAACACATGATCCAATGGGTACCAAACCTGGAGTGCAGCGCGTGCCGGATGATGTCAGTTAATGGCAGAACAGAGATGCAGCATGCAGGCGCTACTTGGCAAGAACATCAAGTCAAATCTCACCTGGCCCAAACGCAGTTTCTCAGTGTACGCGCGCCAGCTCTCCGTATCACCAAAGATGTACCTCATGGTGAGTTGGCAGTAGCGCGACAGGCTGTTCAGGTTGTTGCCAGCCGCCGGCGACCTCTCCCCCTCCTTGCTGCCAGTGTCTGCCGCCAGAAACCAGACCTCCATTCTCGCCAGTGGAGTTTGGTTGACAACTGACAGTGGGGCGGTGCCAGCGCCTGCTCCGCTGCGCACCAATGCGTCTAGGGCAGGTGGGATGTCCATGTCGGATGGGGGTACGCTGGCGCGCATGTGCCCGACCGGCATGCGCATGACCGTGTCTGGGAAGATTCTGGACAATGCCCACTCCAGCTCCTGGTCCGTGAGCATCACCGCTCCTGACGCGAGGGTGGGAAGGCGACCGAGCGCCACAGCAACGGACAGGACCTTCAGCACCGGGCCCACTGGGACGTCGGAGCCACTCCCGACCGTAAGTGTTGGGTCGGCCTCCAGCTCCAGCTCGTCGATGACGTCTGCGTCCAGACCCGGCCAGCACGCGTCCAGATACCGGCTGCTGGATACATCGCTGCTGTACCTATGCTGCATCGACAACAAACGGTCGCACGTGACCGCGTCCACAATAGCGCGTGTGATGCCATGTGTGCGCTTGCCGCCAGAGTGAAGTTGCGGTTGGTTGGGTCGCAGGAGCTTGCCATCTTTGGTCCAGTTAGCCGGGTCGTTGCGCCAGTCGGAGCGCGTGCCCAGAGTGGGGTCCGTGAGGAAGGTGTGCATGACCAGCATACTCTCGAACAGCAGGCATGCGCGCTGCAGTAGGAAGCACCCCCATGCATGGTCCAAAGGAACGACGCCCTGCGCTGGCTCAACACGCGCCAGGACCTCCGAAAGAGTGAGTAGTTCCACCTTGGTGGGTTTTCTGTGAGACGCAATCAAGGTGTGCACACATGTGTAGGTAAGACTCAAACATGTGCATCATATGTGACATGATTTTACATTGGCAAATACAAAGTCCCCTTGTGACTTTATAGCTTTGTTGGCATGCTCTCAATTTGAAACAATTCAATATGTTGCAGCAGCATGAGCATTGCTTGTGAGGGCATGAGAGTTGAAGGGCTGCATAATAACATGAACATGCTACATGTATCTCACCTGGCATTGAATGCCTTTCCATTATCACACCGCTTTAGCTTTCCACCCCCCTTCTTGGCAGCAGGTGCTGCTGTGACAGGCGGGCTCGCGGCGGCCGCTGGTGCAGTACTGTTGGCAGCAGATGGGAGTACACAGAGAACGACAAGTGTAGGGTCAGTGAATGCTGTGGTGTGTACTACGTAGTATATAAGAGGAAATTGACATCCGTTGAATTTGACATGCGAAAATGCATGACTCCTTGTCTGTGCATAATGTGTCGAAGCACCCTCAACTTGAAACAACTCACTAAGCTGGCGAAGTATGAGCATCTGCACATGAGCTGAACCAATGATTACCATGATCCATGCATCTCACCTGACTGCCTTGCCATTGTCACGCCGCATGGCACCCCCTTTCTCGGTAGAAGGTGCCGCTGTCACAGGTGGGGTCATGTTGGCCACTGGTACAACAGGCTCTGGTGCGTGTGCAGCGCTGTTCACGGCGAGTGGAGCACACAAAGAACGACAAGTGCAAGTGTAGGGTCAGTAAATGCTGTGCTGTGTAGGTACAAGAAGCCATGTTGTGCAGACAAGTCAATCAAGCTATGCCTCACCTCTGCTGTTCATCTCGTGACAAGAACCAGCGGTTCTCGGCTGGTGCTGTGTTGCCATACCATGGGACCTCATCCACACCTCCCCCCTCCTTGGTGTACGAGTTGATGTCCAAGGTGCAAAAGACGTCAGGTCCGGTAGTGGCTGAGTTGGTCTGGTCCACGCGGAGACGATCCTGCCACAGCGTCATGTCGTACACAGCCCGCCTACTGCCCTCCGCCTCCACCAGCTTGCGTGATTTGATTGAGCCCCGCACCCAGCGCTTTTGCCCCCCCACCTTGGCGCCCACCCAGACCCTCAGCCGCGACGTGTCTTGTGAGAGGTCGATCACCTTCGCTTTGTCCTTACTCAAAGGAGTATACACGAGTGTTGGAGCAGCTGCTGTAAGTGCGGGTGGTAGGACCGGGGCAGGCTGTGGAACCGGAGCTGCCGGGGTCCTCTGTGGTGCAGTTGCTGAAGGGCGGCGCGTAGAGGTGGTTGTGGGTGATGTGCCGTAGGCAACCTCAAAAAGCATCCCCCTTGCAGCCGTGATGACACCTCCGCCACGCACCCGTGTCTCGCCCAGTTGTATGCCGTACGCAGACGGGTTCGCGAAGCGAGTTGAGTCGAAAAGCGATGTGTGCTTGTTTTCGGAAGGGGCTGGTGTGCAGTACAGCACGCGGTTGTCGCTGGTGCGCAGCAGCTGTGAGTCGTGTTTCTTGCTCCTTTCCCACGAAACCTGCCATCATGAAACATTGCAGGACATGTGTAAGTTACCCCAACAATGTTGACATTGGTGTCAGTGCAATGCCTGTACTGTAGCACCTTATCACCTGCACTGTTGGCTTCACACACATGATATCTCACCTCCTTTGTCAGCAGCATCTCCAGGGCAAGGAACGTCTGCGGTGTGCCGGCGCGAGACTTGTTCCTTCGGGCGTCCACTTCTGCACGGGTGGCATCTGCTCTCTTGGTGCATGTGGCGGGGTCACCATTCACCAGAGTTGTCTCGCGTGCAAGTTCGAGACCGCCAAGGACGAAACGAGCTGCTGCGTTCTTGCCCGCAATGCAAAAGGTCTTGACACGAGCGTACACCTGCGAAGGTACACCACGATAGACGCATATGTGAGCATGTTGCTAGCTGGTCTGTAGGCACATATATGTCAAAGTTGTGTCAGGTGACAAAGTGGCTTACATCTGCAGACAACTCATGGTCATCATCAATGAAGTCCGCCGCCGCAGAGCCAAAAACAGTGTCCATCGTACGCTCCATGGATTCAACGTCTGCATCCACCTCGATAACGTCGTCGGGGGCTTCGACCTGAGCAGCGAAGGGGAGGTATAGCATTTGTGTCAACAGCTTGCAGAATGGAAGTAGTATCATGTAAGTGATGGCTGGCATAAATGGCTTACGCTAACATTATCATTCGCTCCTGCTGGTAGGCCGCCACTGTGATGGGCACTGGCGCCTGTGCGCGAAGCAGTTCCGCAATCAATTGCTCTAGATGTAGGTCTTAGGCAGTTTCTCCCTGCATACATGGAACGCACCTCACATAATACATGCTCTGTGTGCTGAATGTTTCACACATCAAACACAGGCACAAATGCAAAGTACGTACGAGTGAGGCCAGACTGCCTGACATGCATGCTAAGAGTCATGTCATGTGACAAGTGGCTTACCTCATCCCATGTCTCAAGGTCATCATTATCGGCGGTGTCAGCCTGAGCAGCAGCGGGATGACGAGATAATTTGTGTCAGCTTTATTGAGGTACTCAAGTGGTAGAGGTTGATGTGGGGAGTGCACCAGGTGATTAGGTCATGGCAGGGGGAGGGTTAAGGCATGGCACACTGCAAGTCGCTCAGCGCGTCGTCAGGCATCCACATGGTACTCACATTACCGGTTGCCGCTGCGACCGCCGCCGCGACCGCTCCTGCTGCAGCGCTCACCAGTGGTGGTATCCAACTGTCATCTAGTGCGAAGTCGTCATCCATGGCTGCCACCGGGCCGCACACTTGCAGGAGGAGAGTGAGAAGTAGCCACGCACGGCTGAGCCTACTACCTCCACCGCTAACCTGAGCGTGCTGCTTGTAGGAGCTTATGGCTTGGGTGCCCGCAAAGCCAGCCAGTGTGTACCAGGGATGGACGGTGATGGAGGGCTTCATGACACGGACTACTGTAAGGGTCGTTGCCGCAGTAAGTGCACCACGTGCGACCAGTGCCATCCAACGCAGGGCCATGGCCTTCACATGCATGTGCAATACCTGCGGTGCATGAGCAAAGGGCGCGAAAGCGTGCCGGGAAGGGTCAGTATGTGTGACACGCGGTATCACCATGGGACGCAAGCGTGTGCTAGCTTTTGACCGCGGCAGGCGCCTCACCTGCAGGACTAGGGCCCGGGTGGTAATGCGTGTAGCGGGTACTTGTGTGGCGCAGTGCCGCACACAGATGGTGCGCCGTGTGCGGTTGGCAGCAGCGCACGCCCTGATGTATGCTTTGATTGCAGCCAAGGTGGCGCGACACTCCTTGGCACTTCTCTTGCGTCTCGTGAAGTTGTCCTGCCATAAGCCACGCATCACACGCACAGTCAGCGTTCAGCATTCAGCAATCAGCAGACCATCACAAGCAGCACTGAGTACAAAGCAGCATACGCATCACAGTCACCGCGCGCTGCATGCGCGTCACGCCACACTTGGGTACAAAGCAGTATACGCATGACACTCACCGCACGCAGCACACTATGCTCAGCACATGCGGCATGCCACAGCACCCTCAGCACCCTCATAACTGCAGGGCTCAGGGGGCCACAGCAGAATGTATGGTGCGGGTTAGGTGCGGGATATTCAGTGTTACTGACGACTCAAGCGCTATGCGCACCCTCACCTGCTTAGGAGTAAAGCGGCGGTGTGCCTTCTTGGCACGGCCTACTGTGGCGGCAAAGAGCTTGTTAGCGGCCTTGCGCCTGCATTTCCTGAAGCGGCAGTACGCGTGGTGTGGCCCCTGTTTCACACGGTGCGGAACAGCGCGGCTAACCAAAGTGAGACAAAGTCGTGATTGTTGACGCGCCCGGTGGAGGGCACACAATGTGGGAGCCAGGTACATCAAGTCAGACCTTTCAAAGAACACTCACCTGAGGCAGCATGACGTGCCAGAGTCCTGATGCCACCATCCACATCACAGGTAGGGTGAGGACACATGGTGTTACCAGGGTGATCCAGTAAAGGATGAAAATCACACTGGCCACGTAGGCCAGCAGCTGTTGGGGAGAGACCATTGGGCACTCCGCCTGCAAGACGTCAGCAATGGGAAGTCGTGATGTTCACCGGCATTGCAGGGTTAGCGTGCGCAACGCGTGCTGGCATTTCACTTTGCACGTACCAGCCCTGAACACGGCGTGAGTTGCGCAGTGTGTAAACTGCTGTCTTCACATCGGCGTGGCCTGCCCTTACCTGTAGAGCTTGAACCCTGGACCGCATGCGCTCCTGCTGGTAGCATGCATAGCGGCGTGTGTGCCTACACTGGTGAATGCTACTTTGTACAGGGCGTGAGCTGCGCGGCGGGTAAAGTGCTTGAACCCTGGACCGCATGCGCTCCTGCTGTTGCTCATATGGTCTGCCGCATTGCTGCCCCATGCATACACACAAAGCCGCATCAAGCTGCATCGACGTCACTTAAGCACGGTGCCCCTCCTCACCTGAGCAGGCCTGGGGTAGACAAGGGTGCGCTGTACAGACTGGGGCGTACATACCATGCAGGATTGTGTCAAAGTTCCCCATGCCATACACTGCTACTCGTCGTAGCTGTAGTAAGGAAAACACACCTGTACTTTTCGCGCCCAGTGCAGTCGGGGCGCGGAGTGAAACACTACTCAAGCAACAGCAGTATGGGGAATATAACTGCTGCCCAGTGTCTGGGAATATATACGATGACCACATGTGGTATATGGAGTACACGCTGCTGCGCAGTGTCTGGGAATAGATACAATGACTCACATGTATGGGGAGTGTATGTTAATTACACAAGGGTGCGCGGTGCAGACTGGTGGAATTTAGAGGATGTACCTGCATTTCACGGCTTGTTACACTTGTAGTGTCGCGTCAAGAGTGAGCCTATTGGAGTTAGTGCAGTCTGCAACTTAGAAGGGCGCCTGCGCTGCGCTATGGAGAGTGCACCAGCATCAGCACCAACACATATGTGTACCGTGCCACCCCACGCCCATTCATCAAAAACTGCATGCACGTATGCGGACAGTACCGCGCATGGCGCGCTGGTATGACGCACCTGGTGCTCTTGTCCACCTTGCTTCTTCACCACCGGCTCCCCGCACGTGCCACAATCTGCGATACACACAGGCAGCCTTGCAGTCTGCGAAATATGTGTGTCTCTACTGCCAGAGTGATAGCCTGCAAGGGTGCATGGATTACAGACATGCACGCTAGGGGTCTGCACGCTGCAGCGTCTGCTAGTGCAGTGTTGGGTATACAAGGGTGCGCTGTGCAGACTGGGGCGTACATACCACGCAGGGTTGTGGTCTGCAAATAACAGCGTCTGCTACTGCAGTGTTAGGTATACAAGGGTGCACTGTGCAGACTTGAGGGTTGACCCATGCATGCTTGTGGTCTGCAAACAGCAGCGTCTAATAGTGCAATTTGAGGACTTCAACCACCAATTACACGAACACACATGACATCACTGCGCGCAGCACTCTTGTATAACTCACCTGGTGTTCTGCTCAATCCTCTGTGTTGTCACCACCTCTGTGCTGCCACTACAGCTTACACCACGAGTCAAATCTGCACTGCAAATGAGTGGCATCAGGGGCAATGCGAGGAAGCTGGTGAGTTCAATGAAAGTAGGAGCACAAGGGGACCCGTTGTCAATATAAAAAGTATACAAGGGTGCATGGATTCCACACATGCAGGCTTGGGGTCTGCAAACTGCAGCGTCTGCTAGGGGAGTGTTAGGTATACAAGCATGCGCTGTGCAGACTGGGGGGTATATACCATGCAGGGTTGTGGCAAAGTGCCCCATGCCATACACCACTACTTGATGTATCTGTAGTAAGGAAAACACACCTGTAGACTTCGCACCCAGTGCAGTCGGGGCGTGGAGTGAAACACTGCTCGAGCAACAGCAGTATGGGGGAATATATGCTGCTGCTCAGTGTCTGGGAATATACTATGACACACATGTATGGGGACTACACGCTGCTGCCCAGTGTCTGGGAATATATACTATGACTCACATGTATAAGGAGTATACGTTAGTTATACAAGGGTGCGCGGTGCAGACTGGGGGAATATAGAGGATGAACCTGCATTTCAGAGCTTGTTGCGCCTGCGGTAACGCATCAAGAGTGTGCTTACTGGGGCAAGTGCAGTCTGCAAATATAGAAGAACGCCGCACTGCGCTATGGAGAGTGCATCAGCACCAACACATGTGTGCACCGTGCCACCGCCCCCCCCTCCACCCCACGCCCTTTTATCAGAAACTGCATGCACGTATGCGGACAGTACCGCGCATGGCGTGCTGGTATGACGCACCTGGTGCTCTTGTCCACCTTGCTCTTTCACCACCAGCTCCCCTCACGTGCCACAGTCTGCACTGAACATGGGTGGCAGTTAGGGGTAATGCGAGCAAGCTGGTGAGTGCAATGAAAGTAGGGGCAGGGGCATCCCTTGCACACAGTTAAGTACTGCAAGTTAATGGTATACAAAAGTGCGTGGTGCAGAGTTGGGAGTACACACAGGCATTGCAGTCTGCGAAATACAAGGGCCTCAACTTCAAGAGTGATGGTATACACTACATGGTGTAAGGTTTGGGAATAAAGAGGATGCACCTGCATTTTCAGGACTGAACATGATGACTCACATGTATGTGGACTGTACATGATGGATCACATGTACATGGACTGTATACAATGACTCACATGCGTGAGAACTGTATACGCACGATGACTCACATGCGTGGGGACTGTATACGATGACTCACATGTATGGGGACTGTATATCATGACTCACATGGGTGGGGACTGTATACGATGACTGACATGTATGGGGACTGTACATGATGAGTCACGGAGACTGTACATGATGACTCACATGTCTGGGGACTACATATGAACTCACATGTATGGGGACAACATATGATGACTCACATGTATGGGGACGGTACATGATGACTCACATGTATGGGGACGGTACATGCTGACTGACATGTATGGGGACTATACATGATGACTCACATGTATGGGGACTGTATATGATGACTCACATATGAGGGGAGTATATATGATGACTCAAATGTGTGGGGAGTATATATGATGACTCACATGTATGGGAACTACAACTGCACGAGCACACAGAACATCACCGCGTACGGCACGCTTGTACACCTTCACCTGGTGCTCTGCTCAACCTCTGCGTTGTCACCACCCCTCTATATAGCCACCACCCCTCTATGTAGCCACCACAGCTTCCACCACGAGTCACAACCTGTAAGTGGGGGCTGCTTTGTACAGGGCACTAGCTGCGCGGCGGGGGGGTACGGCAGGTAAAGTGCAGCGTACACAGCAACGTATTAATTTGTAGGCGCTGCTTTGCACTAGCTGCGCGGCGGGGGGGTGTACGGCAGGTGTTGCCTACACAGCGGCGTAGTCTAGAGTAATGGCACTTCAAGTGCGCGTATTAGTTTGTAAGCGCTGCTTTGTGCAGGGCACTATCTGTGTGGCGGGAGGGTGCACGGCAGGTGAAGTTCAGCCTACACAGCAACATTGGCTGCAGCGCTGGCACTTCGCACGTATTGATTTGTGGGCGCTGCTTTGCATTAGCTGCGCGGTGGGGGGGTGTACGGCAGGTGTTGCCTACACAGCAACGTAGGCTGCAGTGCTGGCACTTCAATGTGCTGGTGCTGGTTTGTAAGCGCTACTTTGTACAGGGCGCTACCTGCGCGGTGGGGGGCTGTACAGCAGGTGATGTGCTGCCTACACAGCGGCGTAGTCTAGAGTGATGATGTGCACATACGCGCTGCTTTATCTGCGCGGCAGGGGGGGTGCGGCAGGTAAAGTGCAGCGTACACAGCAACGTAGGCTGCAGCGCTGGCACTTCGCACGTATTAATTTGTAGACGCTGCTTTGCACTAGCACGGTGGGGGGGTGTACGGCAGGTGTTGCCTACACAGTAGCGTAGGCTGCAGTGCTGGCACTTCAATGTGCTGGTGCTGGTTTGTAAGCGCTACTTTGTACAGGGCGCTAGCTGCGCAGTGGGGGGCTGTACAGCAGGTGATGTGCTGCCTACACAGCGGCGTAGTCTAGAGTGATGGCACTTCAATGTGCGCGTATTAGTTTGTGAGCGCTGCTTTGTGCAGGGCACTATCTGCGCGGCGGGGGGGGTACGGCATGTAAGGTGCAGCGTACACAGCAACGTAGGCTGCAGCGCTGGCACTTCGCACGCATTAAATTGTAGGCGCTGCTTTGCACTACCTGCGCGGTGGGGGGGTGTACGGCAGGTGTTGCCTACACAGCGGCGTGGGCTGCAGTGCTGGCACTTCAATGTGCGCGTATTAGTTTGTAAGCGCTGATTTTTGTGTGAACACTATCTGCGCGGAGGGGGGGGTACGACAGGTAAAGTGCAGCGTACAAAGCAACGTAGGCTGCAGCGCTGGCACTTTGCACGTATTAATTTGTGGGCGCTGCTTTGCACTGGGGGGGTGTACGGCAGGTGTTGCCTACACAGCAACGTAGGCTGCAGTGCTGGCACTTCAATGTGCGCATATAGGTTTGTAAGTGCTGCTTCGTACAGGGCACTAGCTGCGCGGCGGGGGTACGGCAGGTAAAGTGCAGCGTACACATCAACGTAGGCTGCAGCACTGGCGCTTCGCACGTATTAATTTGTAGGCGCTGCTTTGCACTAGCTGCGCGGTGGGGGGTGTACGGCAGGTGTTGCCTACACAGCGGCGTGGGCTGCAGTGCTGGCACTTCAATGTGCGCGAATTAGTTTATAAGCGCTGATTTGTGTGTGGGCACTATCTGCGCGGAGGGGGGGGTACGGCAGGTAAAATGCAGCGTACACAACGTAGGCTGCAGCGCTGGCACTTCGCACGTATTAATTTGTAGGCGCTGCTTTGCACTACCTGCGCGGTGGGGGGGTGTACGGCAGGTGTTGCCTACACAGGAACGTAGGCTGCAGTGCTGGCACTTCAATGTGCGCGTATTAATTTGTGAGCGCTGCTTTGTACAGGGCACTAGCTGCGCGGCGTGGCTGCAGTGCTATCTGTTCTCAACCTTGGCAAATTTTGAACAGTACACACACCCTGCATGAAACTATGCTGAGCATCAGTTACGCGCACCTGTGTGCAGCGCCCTGCCGTTCCCTGCCGTGCTGTCCGGGCGTGTGCTCCCAGCCTTGGAGTCACGAGCTGCGCGCTGCGCCGCAGCGCTACAGTCTGGGGAGGCACTCGGCCTGCATGAAGTAGCAGCAGCAGCCATAGCAGCAGCAGCACCGGCACGCACCGCCAACAGCAGAATCAAGTCCCAGAAGCAGCCAAAGCAGCAGGCCACAGCCGGCAGCAGCAGCGGCAGCAGCAGCATCGTCAGCAGCAGCATCATCATCAGCAGTAGCGGCAGCAGCCATAGCAGCAATGACAGCCACAGCAGCAGCACCGCAGCAGCACCGCCACCTGCACGCACCAGAAGCCGCCGCAGCAGCAGAAGCAGAAGCAAGCACCGGCACATGCAGCACCAGCAGTGCACACCGGCGCCTACCTGTGGTGTCAGGACTGTAGCGCCAGCCTTGTAGTGCGGCGTTGTCCGCCGATGGCGCTGCTGTAGTCTGTGCCTGTAGCACCGCCCTGCCGTCAGGACTTTGGCGCCGCCCAGGCTGGTGTTGTCCCAGAGTTGGCACAGCAGCGCCTGAAGTCTGTGGAGTGTCCGGCCCTGGGCGCCACTGAAGTGTGTGGACTCTCCCCCGCGTCATGATGAAGTCCTGAGGATGTACGTTGAGTTCGCCTGTAACCCGCGGAATTTGCACCCGCGCTGGGCAAGTGCGTGAGCTATCGCGCCCTCCCACTCCATTCCTGGCACTTGCCCGTCAAAACTGTTGAAGCTCTGGGACTAGACTCTTCACATCCAGTAGTTGTAGAACATCGCTCCGTCACCCGCTGCTATTGTTCCAAAACCACAGGAGGCCCGCTCAAGATCAAGCACCGTCCCAAGCGAGCACGACTCGCGCTGGCGCGATGGCAAGGGGGGCGCCAGCCGCGCGCGCAGCGACCGGGAGGGCCGACGCCGCGCCGAGGAGCCTCACCGCTGGCACAACCCCCGCGACCGCGAGCGCGGCCGCAACGCCAGCGTTCGCAGCGGCAGCAGCGGCACCAGCAGCCGCCACGGCAGCGGGGGGACACGCCACAGCGAGGGACGGCGCCGCGAGCCCTGGTACGAGGCCACCAGGTATCAAGCCGTCACACTGGGACTGGCAGAGCTGCATCCAAGCTTCCCCCCGCGCTTTCTCGCGGCAAGTACCGACGGCAATCAAGTGGTTGTGGACGTGCTACGAGACCTCACCCAAGCCGCCACCCTGCATCAAGCGGCCGCCACGGAGGCCATCACCGCCACGGCGTCTGCGCGCGTCGCAGCGGACAAGGCGGACGCCGGAGTCACCAAGGCGCGCTCCGACTTCAACAACGCGCAGCAAGTCACCCCGGAGATTTACTCCCGGATGAGCGACAGGGGCGCCGTGGTGGACAAGGAGGCGGACTTCGCGGCGTACTGCGCCCACTACGACGTCAAGCTGCAGCAGTCCTACGAGGCGCAGGCTGCCGCGCGGCGCCTCGTAACTCACTGCCAGAACGCTGAGCAAGCCGCCAACACGAGCGCAGTCTCGTGGAAGCAGCAGTTCCTGAGCGCGGCATCCAAGTTGGCGGCACAGCAGCAAGTTGGCGGGCAGCAGCACGGCAGTGGCGCGCACGCTTGACCAAGTCGCAGCGGGGTGGCGGCGCACACTGTTTGCGATTAACAACGACCCGCATGTGTGTGCCGCACACCACCAGCTTCTTCCCACCCACGAGGTGGTGCAATGCTCTTTCACAAGAGGCCACTATTGTGCAGAGGCTGTTGCAGGCAGACCCAGACACTGTGGACCTCTCTTGCACGCCGTTTTCTTGCA
>JAULBY010038732.1:0-13919 GCA_032358315.1 Ophiocytium majus | reverse complement strand
TGTGGTCCGTTGGTGGTGGCTGCTCCGGCGGTGGTGGCTCCCCAGTGTGTGGTGTGTGCGGCAAAGTTGCGAGCAAGCAGGACCCCCACGGTATGCCAAGCGATGGAGAAGAAACCTCACCTGGTCTCTTGCACGCCCACAAGTGCACTTCTACTTGAAGTATCAAAACTACTTAGACACTGCACAATACAATGTGGGAACTACCGTGCTGCCACCTTCTGCAGCTCAAGGTATTTGGAAGCGGAAACTGTTTGCTGACGTGAGGGGGTCTCTGCCTGTGCTCCACGTGAGCAGGTGAGGGAGGAGGACTTGCTGTAGCGGCATGTCCTGTTTCACGATACGCAAACTTTAACATCAATTAGAGCTGTACCTTCTATCCTGCAATAACTCTATCAATGGCAGTGCCGGTATTTATTCCTGCTGTGCTCCACGTGGACAGGTGAGGGAGGAAGACTTGCTGGCGGCGGGCGTGGACCTCTCTCGGCCAACACCCATGGAGGCGCCGACGCGCGCGCTGCCACAAAGGTGCGTCGCAGCGGCACCTGCACCATGTACTGCCACTACACTCCGCTTGGGGCGCGGGAAGCCACAGTCCGCGGCTGAAGAAGCGTGTCAAACAAGTCCTGTAATACGCCGTATAACGTACTTCTGAAGTATGTCAATAAGGCGTGTATAACGTATTTACATTCCATTTACTTGCAATACCATTTACTTGCAAGTACACGGCATATACGCCATATATCGCATTTTTGGCTGTGGAAATACGCCGTATTTTGTAATTATTTCCATGTGTAAACTGCGTTGTAAGGCCCTGACCCGTCACTACAAAGACAACACACCTCACACCGCAGCGGCCTATACGGTGGTGCCTATTGATGGGTCACAGCGTACAATGTTCGCATTATACGCCGTATAACGTATGTAAATACGCCGTATAACGCATACAGATGCACGTATTGATGCGGCATATATGCCGTATATCTCGTTTTTGGGCGTAGAACTACGCCGCATTTGGTACGTATAAATACATGATATGCTGTGACCCATCACTAGTGATGCCAGTACCGCATGGCCCCTGAACCCCAGCCCGTCACCGGTGCACCGGGACCAAGTGCGCCGAGGCACTGAAGTTAACATACCACCAATAGCAGTTACAATGCGAAGCTGTGCGTCATCGATGCGTGGATCACTGCAAGAAGCTCCTTGACGTGCCTCTCCGTGTGAGGAGCTAGGGCCTGCACCTCCCAACTTTGACAACCCCGGCGCCTGCAGCATTTGCAGTGGCATTCGCCATGCACAGCGTACAGCAGCAGGAACGCCTAGCAGAAGTCATTGTTGCCCATCCTGCCCTGTAGTAGTACGCCAGGTTGGCCGCTGCCTCTCGCCCAGAGCACAACTGCTGCTCCTGCCAGCAGCAGCTGCGACGTCAGCCACGTCAGAAGTTCATGGTCGCATGTAGTGATGGGTCACAGCGTAAAATCTTCGCATTATACGCCGTAAAACGTACTTCAACAAGTACGCAAATACGCCGTATAACGTATACAGATGAATGTATCTATACGGCAAATATGCCGTAGATCGCTTTTTTGGGCGTATAAATACGCCGTATTTGGTACAACGTACAAAATACGTTATACACTGTGACCCATCCCTAGTCACATGACAAGGCTGTTGGTTGGTGAATGATGAAACAGAGCGGGCCATCCACAGCAGGAGTCAGGTGCTTCAAGTGCAGTGCGAGCTGATGCCTCACACAATCGCTTAAGTAAGTGTGTTGCGTCTGCTCAGCAGCACGTGTGCACACGCACCAGCATGAGCGCCCAACAGCAGCCATGAATGCCAGACTGCTTCAGTCACCTTCTCACACACGCCAGCACCTCGTGCGCCCCTGACCATCCCCACCGGCAGGGGCACCGGAGGGCCCCAAGGCTGCATGTTCTCGCCCGGGGACCTGGTTCTCTTTCGCGCCAGCGCCGCTGACATAAGTCTCAGCTCCGTCGACGCCACCGCCACCGCCACTGTCATCACTGGCGAGCACGCCTGCGCCAGCGGCTGGAGTGGCGGCGCGCGCGGCGGCGGGCCCGAGGGTGGCGCACGTGCTTCTTCAACTGCAACTTCAAATACAACTTCAACTGCAACTTCAACTGTGCTGGAGCTGTATGGCGCGGTGCTGTCGCGGCCGCTGCGGTGGCACGGGCAGTGGGGGCTGCCGGAGCGGCGGGGGGACGGCGGGCGGCAGTTCTACAGGGTGCAGGTGAGTCGACTCGAGTCATGCCTGCGTCCCTTGCACAGTTAAGTGATTCCTGCATGAGCGTGCAAACGATGCATGTCTTCCTAGCGGGGGGCGGCAGCTCTACAGGGTGCAGGTGGGTCATGCCTGCCTCCCTTGCACAGTTGATCAACCGGCTCTTGGATGAGTGTGCAAACCTTGCATGTCTTCCTAGCGGGGGGCGGCAGTTCTGCAGGGTGCAGGTGGGTCATGCCTAGTGATGGGTCACGGCGTAAAACGTTTTGTATACGTTATACAAAATAAAGCGTATTTCTACGCCCCATAACGCGATATACGGCGTATTTGCCGTATAAATACGTTCGGTCATCTGTATGCGTTATACGGCGTATTTACATACGCGATACGCCGTATAATGCGAAAGTTATACGCTGTGACCCATCACTAGTCATGCCTGCGTCACTTGCACCAGTGCTTAGAAGTGATTCTTGGATGAAGCCATGCGTGCAATTCAGGAGTGCCCGCAGGCAGCTTTGATGGACACGCATGTGCACTGAACTCTGTAGTGAGAGTTCTACAGGGTGCGGGGTGAGTCGACTCGAGTCATGCCTGAGTCCCTAGCACGCGTGCTCAAGCGGTTCTTGGACGAGCGCGCAAGCCATGCGTGCAAGCTGGGACTTGTGCAGGTACCGGCAGGCAGCTTTGATGGATGCATGTGTGCTGAGCTCCGTGGCGGCCATTCAAGGCTGCAAGCGCGCACAACACTAGAGCACTGATGAGTTTGTGAGCTTGAAGCTGGCTCTGTGTGCGAGCTTGGGAGGGACGTGTGCAACAACGGCAGTCGCTGTGCCTGTCTCACAATACTGGAAGGCACGCCGTGGCAGTGGCGCTTTGGAGGGTTGCTGCCGTGCGCGCATACCACGGATAGGAGAGCTCCTGCTGAGCTCGGTCACGACTTGGACGTGGCACGGCTGCTGGCGGTCATGGCAGGAGTGGCGTGAGCCTCTGCACTTGCACAGTCTTGCTGCTTGCAAATGCCATGGCGCCAAGTGTAATTCAGCGCGTCCCGCCGCTGCCGGGCACCCAACGGTAACCTCGGCCGCCTCTGTATGCCCGTGTCTGCTGAGCATGCGAATGTACTGGCGCGCGCCACGCCCGGGCTTCTTTCCCTTTTAGGTTCCTTTCGCATACACTGAAGTATGTATATATGCCTCTGCTTGCCCCGGGTCTGCTGAGCACGCCAGGTGCTGGCGCGCGCGACACCTGGCATGAGAGAGCTCGACGAGGTGGAGAGGGCCCTGCAGACCTCTGCCGGCGAAGCGCGGCGCGGCACCATGTGGGTTGCGCTGGCAGCGCCAATGCCATCATATTGCTATACATGTACTACTAGTATTTCAGTAGTATTTAGGGTTGCCGGAATCGTAGTTATTTTCAAACTTACTCCGCCAACAGCGCAAATTTTCGTGTAGTTATACTTCTCGAAGTGCACTGCACTCACGATTCTTCAGTGCGGGGTAGTGCCACCCCCTAGCACCCCACGCTAACGCAAGACCCGCACTAAATGAAATAGGGCGTTGTGTGTCGTTTTGGTACTGAATCATGTGGTCTGTGACCGGTCTCTGGACCCCGCACTAAACCGCGCATCGCACTCAATCAAAGCGAACTAGATCGCGAGTGCACTGTACACACTAGAAGTATAGCGCCATGAGTTGCCTGTGGCTGCTGCAGGCTGGCCGAGCCGGGCTTATAAGATGACTTGCCCTAAATTGCCAGCAGGGGCAACAACAACACACCCATCTTCTTCATGCGAGGCCCCATGCTCTTCCCAAGGTAGGAAAGACTTGCGGGGACTCACTGAGTGACTCACTGACTGACTCACTCACTGACTCACTGAGTGACTCGCTGAGTGACTCACAGAGTGACTCAGGAACCAGCGCGGCGCCGGCCCGAAACTATTGTTTTTCTACGCCATGCGTTATGAAGCATGCCGTGCCAGCGGCCATAGCATGCACTGCCATAATCAGCTCAGCCTAGGCCATCACCGGCTCTACATGATGCAGGGCGAGTGCTTATTGCTAGGGTTGCACGAAACCGTACATGGGCGTGTTTGTCTTGTGAAAGCATGTGCAACAGCTTACTGTGCTGGGCCAGCCACCATGCAAGCATGCCGTGTCAGTGGCCACGGCACAACAGGCACCCTCCACGGCCGTGCCAAAGGGAGTGCTTGTTTGTTTGCATACATAGTCATGATGCATGCGCGCGCAGCACGGTCTCACTATTGCAGATGCAGACATGGCGCCACCCTAATGTAGTATTTGGAGACAGCACTGCCCCACGTCCGCCGCCTTATCATGCCACGCCACCACCAACCTTTTGACTAGTAATGATGGGTCACAGCGTACACAGTTTTCGTTGTACGCCGTATATTCTATGTAAATACGGCGTATGATGTATTTATAATATAAACGCATAAAAGCCGTATATCGCCGTTTTTGGCCGTTGAAGCACACCGTATTCTGTGAACAAAACCTAAGAGGCTGCTAAGCCCAGATACTGCCGTGGCTGGGGGCAAAATGCCAGGCTGAAGCCGGTGGGGTGATTTGTCCTCCTGGTGACAAGCACCAGCTTTTATAACGTAGAGAATACGTTCTAAGTCCTGATCCGTTGTATAACGTAGAAAATACTTGGTGCAGTACGTTATAGCCCTGACTCATCACTACTCCTGACGTGCCGTTACCCGCCACAGGGAGGGGGTGATAGTCATAGGCGGGCGTGGCACCGCGCCCCTTGTCAAAGAGCGACGCGCTGCTGCGGCGAGAGATGCATCGGTGAAGGCGGCGCACGCCGCGTGCGTGCCCGCACAGCCGGAGGCACTGCTGTGCGGCACCGCGCAGGTGGCAGCGACCGCCGCAGCGGCGTCGGCCCTGCAGCTGCTGCCAATGGCCGGCAGCAAGTCAGGTGAGAGTTGAAGAAGTTAAAGAAACCTAAAAGGCTGCTAAGCCCAGATACTGCCGTGGCTGGGGCCCAATGCCAGGCCGAAGCCTGTGGGGTGCTTTGTCCACCTGGTGTAGTGAAATTTACATATATAGACCTCACTACTTCACTGTATAGTTTGAGAGTCTGCAGCCCCACAACCGCAGCATGTGACACCTGCGTGGCCGCGGATCTTGTGTTGCCGCCCCTCCCTACATCGCACGTGCACCCATACTTGGATCAGAACTGAATCTATTGGTCTCGCCAGCGAGCACCATCGTAGAACAGACGCACTTGAGGAACACCTTACATAAATGCGGCAGGCTGTCTGGCGCCGTTTCAGGTACCGTGCGTTGTGCACATGGGCGCCTGTACTGCAACGTCCCTCAGCAGCCCGAGCATGCATGCCGACCTTTGCTCGCGACCCCTGCAACCTCTGCTACAGGGACACCGCCGGTGCGCGTCGCAGTGGTGGCGGAGGACGACCTAGTGCAGCCGCACGGTGAACGGGACAGGCGTAGGGCAAGGCGGGAGCAGGCGCTTGGACGGTGAGCTCACTGCATACAGCACTAGGGTTGCACATGGTGCGCTCCAGCCTCACCCCATATACATCTAGCTTTCTTACTTTTTAACCTGTAAGATACTTCATCTCAAGAAGAATATATAGCAAAGTTATATGCAGGCATACATGTGCATACTAGAAATACGGACGCAGTACCGGTACCCCCCACATGCACGTGTACACTTCAAAATAAGTGCATACACACATACTTCTGAAGCATACTTCTTGAAGTACTTCACGGAGTATTGTCACTCACACCACGCCCTCCCCGCCGCATGCTGGGGGGGGTCTTGAAAACGTACATAAGCGCGTTGTTTTCTGGTCAGAACATGTGCATTCACTTGTTATGGTGGGTCAGCCACCATGCGCAAGCACCACACACTACCCACACACGCCTGTGCCTGATGTTATCACTATTATCATTTGCAAAACATTAGTCGTGTACGCTGTACATACGCTCCATATACGGCGTATATGGCTTGCTCATATACGTTTTTGCGCAACCCTGTACAGCACCGACCTCTGCCTAGTCGACATAAACCTCTGCTAACTGCACACTGGGCACGGTGGCGCAGGCACCATGGGTGCTGACAGCCTAGCAGCCATCACTGCGGCTGCCACGCTTTGCTTTTGAACCAGCAACCAGCTTCTTTCAGTTGGGCAGTTACTGCTTGCCCCCTGGTCCGAGACTGTGAAAGTCACACATGCTGGTTCCCATAAGCTGCGCCTGCTACCCTGCCAGCAGGTACTTCTACAGTACAGTGCACATGGCATTGCACTAGTGTGAGCTAATGCTAGTGCGCTGCGCCATGCAACCGCGCCAGCGCTGCCGCGCACCACAGTGCCCCCTAGACAGGCGCGCTGAGCATGTTGCTACAGCGCTACTCAAATGGACAACGATGATTTACAGTTACTGTAGTAAACTGGGGAAAATATTTATTCATACAGAAATCTGAAGCATGTACTTAAAGGAGTACACAATGTATACTGTGTATAATACAGTGCATATAGTGTAATAGTGCACTAGTACAGTGTGGGCTGTTGCCGTAGGTGTCAACGCCACTGGTGGACGTCTGTTACAGTACCGGTTGCTAGGCTCGACTATAGTATACGGCCTTTCAAAATTGATCCCCATCGTTTTGAGTACTACCTGTGATTGGCTACCCTTACAATGGCTTAAGGTCTGGCTGAACAATCGCTCACGGCCACTGGCACCACACTGGTGGCACAGTCACGGCTGCCGCACTGCCGCTGTGACTGTCACTGTGTGTCACACTGCAGTGCTTGAACCCCCCCTCCATTTGTACTTCAAAAAGTTCGAAGTAGCATGCAGTCTACTGTAGGCATTCCCAGAGATGACTGATCAGTGGACACCCTCTGGGCACCCCAACTGCCTGCCCCGGGGTGGGCAGTGCCCCACCACACAACCCGCCTACCATTCAAAATCAACTCCGAGTCAGTACTGTGCGAGTACTAGCTGAGTGGTCGCCGGCGTCTCACTAACGAAGGCCGCTGCGCCTAGGTTTGCTCAGTTATACTGTTGTGAGCAGTGTGTCAGACTTAGCACTGGCAGCTGTGCAGCTCCTATTTTGCGCGCTGCTGCTGCTGTGCCAGCGCAGAAGGGGGGTTGAAGCGGTGCGCGCGCTCCGTTGTGCCGTCACCACAGCAAACCGTTGTGCCATAGTGCTGCTGTCATGCGCCAGCTTGCACTAGGCTGGTTGCGCGCCGCGGCGCCACTTGTGCCGCGCGCCTCCCCACCACCGAGTGCGAGCAAATGAATGCGCCGCTGCCGCCTGCAACACCACACCTGGTCGTCCGCAACCACCTGGTACTGCTGGCCCACCCCCTGGTCTGGGAGGTGCCCCTCTGATTCAGAAGGAAAGAAGGAACAGCGTATGCCAAACGAGTGAAAACCTGAAAGGTCGCCAAACCTTCTGGTGTTTTTTTTGGTGATTTTTGAATCTGGTGGACAACAACCCCGGTGTCCTTGACATCGATGGCGGCGGGCGGGCCGTCAGAGTCGTAGGCTATTCCAGCGCTGCTGCTCCTGTCGCGTCGCCGCCGCGGGCGGCCTCCCAAGCCGGGGTACTAACGGCACTCACGGGCGCGCTGCTTCAGAACTTCAAAACTTCTTTACAGCGCCGTGTCGTGTGCACGCCCTACTTCTGGTGGCCACACAGTGCTGTGTGGCGCGCCCTCGCTCGGTGCCTGGCAGCACGCAGCACTGCCAGCTGCCTGTGCTGATGCCCGCCGCCCCCGTTTGACCCTGGGGTGAAGTGAAAAGGCTGCCCAGAAGCTCCCGTACACCTGCGCCGTCGAAATGAAATTTTGAAATGAAATTGGAGACGAACATCCAGCAGCTCTCCTGCGTCGGGGCCAGGCAGGTTTTGAAGAGGTGCCTAACTGGCTGATCGCCCTTTGGTTCCTTAGTGGCAGGAGTGCACTGCCTCTCTGGCAGCTTGCATCTCGCGGCGGCCGGGCTCCCCAGTGCCTGGCCAGCCTACTTCAAGTTCCTCCAGCCTGCAGAATCCTTGCAACGTCACCTCTTGGATTTCAACAGGCTTGTGTTGCCTTGCCCAGAGGCCTACTAGTAGCGACGCCGTCAGACGTTTGAGTCACGGTCCCTCTATATACTACAGCCCACAGGTTCCATATTTTGACCACTTTTTCCCTCCTGCTTTAGTTTGCGACATGCCGTTTTTTGTGCATGGTTTACTGCACTATCTAAAGGGCATGCAGCTAACAAGCAACTTGAAAGCGAACGCTGACCCACTTTGTGTTGTGTGTTGTTTGGTGATGTGCTGAAACGCACAGGCGTCTGACCACCATCAATGCACTGGAGAGACAGGTGGCATTGCAGCACGGCATCACAGTGTGGCACGCCGCTGCGCGCGCAATCACCAACCAGGTCAGAGAGCATAGCCTGCTCCAAGTATACTGCAATGTTGAGCACGCGTTGGGCACACGGCTTGGAAGCTGGTGAATCAATGAACCAGATGTGTTCGGCACCAACAAATGCTGACTCAGGTCTGTCAGGCCTTGCGCACCCAGGGTAAATGGCACCCACATGTGTTCCACAAAGGCACTGCCATCGACCTTACTTATATGTTTTATACTTGAAGTAGTTGTTATGATCATAGCTTGTAGTTAACCATGACCATTTGCATTTATGAGTACTTAGTTATGTACGCGTATCTATATGCGCTGTATCTCAGGCTGGATCGCCGGATTGTAGACAATATGCAGGCTGTGGAGCGCTAGCGCCTGTAGCAAGTTAGGTTCAAATGGTGCAATGGTATACATGCCATGAGTGCTTTTATAAAGCATTAAATTTTGGTGCGATAGTATACTTTGCATGGCTGCAATTGCGTGCGCAATCATGGCTTTGATACATTGGTGCATTTTGCCACAGCAATTGTGTCACCTGTAGCACCACTATGATGACGCGCGTGCAAAGAGCAAGTTGCAAGCTTTTGAACGCCTGTCACGGTAACCTGCCTCTCCTTGATACAGCTCAGCCTTTGAGCGACGGGCTTCTGCTCGGCATGTCAGGAAGCGACGGGCTTCTGCTCGGCATGTCAGGAAGCTGGTTGTATCAGCAGCTCAACGGCTCGGCTGTGCCGTCCTGCCTGTGTTTTTGTTATTCTGCACCACAGGAGCGCAAGGTGGCCAGCATAAGAATACAGGTGCGCAACGGCAAGCGTAGTGGTGGGTCACAGCGTATAACGCATTTATACGTTATACCAAATACGGCGTATTTCTACGCCCAAAAACGCGGTATCAATGTATATACGGCGTATTTGCCGTATAAATACGTTCATCTGTATACGTTATACAGCGTATTTACATACGTTATACGGCGTATAATGCGAAAATTATACACAGTGACTGTGACCCATCACTAGGCATGTGTGCTGCGCAAAAGAAGACGTCTCGCATATTGCGCCCCAGCAAGCGACCCACTGTCCGTCAGTCTTTTTCATCGATGAAGGACTCGTCCCTTGAATTCATCGTAAGCGTACTACTTCACGAATTCCGGTGCCATACACCATTCTAAGGGTTGCCAAAATCGTGATTTCTGGAGCATCACGGGCAATTGTAATTTTTCAATACCCGCTGCAGTTGCCTACTAGCAGCGTACAATGCCTTGAAGTCTGGTGCCGACCCAGGGCCTACTCTGTGCGAAAAACATTATTAAATTGGTGCAACAGTTGTTTATAAGTTTACGGTGGAATCACTTTACGAAGTTGTGCCAAACAACGTTACGAATTCGGCAGCTCTAACAATTTGGCAGCCTTAACTGTATACCTGTTAAGGAGGAGTATAGCAGTATTTATAAGTACATGTATATACTACGTACTACTAGTAGTATTTTGTGCCAACCACATGTTTCTTATTTGCATGTCAAGTTGCCACAATGTTGATTTCAAATTTGGAATGGACGTTCAAAGCAGCCAGCTGCGTCACCAAGGGATTTCGAAGAGCATGTTATTTCCACTTGGTCCTATAGGTGTTCCATTTAGCAGAGTGAAGTGATTGCAGTTCAGCACAACCAGCATCAAATCCTAAAGCAGCCACTGACGTGCAATGCTTTGTGAGTCACATTGCACATCTTGTTCTCAGAGTTGAACCCCCAGAAATAACCTGCGCCTAGGATTACCTAGGTACAGCTGCGCCTCAGGCTATGGCCTTTTCACTTTTTGTCCCATGTGTGAACTATAGTAATACACTTTGAAGTAGTAAATAGCTATGGTAATGTAGTAAATAGCTACGGTAATCAGTAGCACATCTGGTGGCTTGTGTGTTTTGACTGTGGTGCCTACCGACACGCCTGCCTGCGTCAACGGCTGCTGTGTATGAGATGCATGCACAGCTTGACTGGCAGGGCAGTTGTAGACATCATGTGTGCACAGTACATCAGAGTTCGGCCAAACGCCCAAAGCTGTACAAAAACCGCACGCCGCAGCGCACAAGGCGCACGCCCACCTTGCCTGACCCACGAGCGTTCCCCGACACTGCACGATGGGCGTGGCCTCACATACAGCACACCGTATGCATACAGCTGATTGTGAAAGAAACCTAAAAGGCAGCTGAGCCCAGATACTGCCGTGGTGAAAGAAACCTAAAAGGCTGCTAAGCCCAGATACGGCCGTAGCTGGGGCAAAATGCCAGGCGGAAGCCTGTGGGGTGATTTGGTCACCTGGTGAAAAGCACCAGACAGCCCCCACTCCTATACGCGCCGGCCAGTGTCCTTGAGGGCTAGGGATGCTTCAGAGTACAACCATGTATAGCTGATTGTGTTACGCGGTGCACCTTTTTTATAGTAAGAAAAGCCTGGGTGCACATGCGACAGACCTAAGCCCCAGGGGGGGTGTCTTTGCCCACCTGGCCAAACACCAGACAGCCCCCACACCTACACGCGCCGGTCAGTGTACTTGAGGGCTAGGGATGATGCAGAGTACAATTACCAACAGGGCTTACTTGCGCGATGCCACCATATATACATGCATGTGAAAACTCATCCAGGAGCGATAAACTCTAGGTCTCCTCACCGGTAGGGGCTGTCACCCTGGGCGGACCCGCGCAAAGGGGTGAACAGAGCAAAGATAGCGCCCAAGACGAAGCAGCAAATCTCGCACCGACCGAAGCGCGAATTCAGTCAAAGAGATGTGGTGCGTTCAAGTGGGGCTGTGCATAGTGACGGGTCAGGGCACATAACGTATTTTATGCAGTGTACAAAATACGGCGCATCTATACACTCAAAAACGCGTTATACGGCGTATTTGCCGTATAAATACGTTTTCATAAATACACGTTGTGCGCCGTGCTTACACATGTCATATGGCGTATAATGCGAATCTGGTACGCTTTGACCCATCACTAACCATGTGTCGGTGCGGTGGCAAGCGTGTGTGCGCACTCGCCGCCTCTCACTGCCATTGGGCGTGGCGTCACATACACAGCGCACCGCATGCATAACATAAATATATAACATATCATGTATAATATAAATATAAAACATACTATGTACTTCGAAGTATAATATAAATATATAACATATTATGGCGGATCGCATTACCCTGTGCACTTGTGCCAGTACCGCCACACGCCTCCGTGTGACAGAACTGCGCATCGACGCAGGTGGCAAGTATCGGGACCCCGTACTAAACCACATGGCGCGCTAAATCAAAGCGAACTAAATCGCGAGTGCACTGTATGCGGTGCAGTTGCGCCACAAGCCTCTGTGCACGTGTGGCAGAACTACTACTAGTACTGCTAGTAGTACGCGTCAGTGCGGTGGCAAGCGCGTGCTTCTACTGGCCGACTCACACCAGCACATGCCTAGCTGGCCCATGGTTCCCCCAACCGTGCGCTGCCGTCGCTGCAGCTCATCACCCGCAGGGGGCTCCCACACACCGCGTTAGCCTCGCAAATACACGGCTGCACCAGCTGTCACCCCGCTACAGAGTCTGGCGCCTACAGTAGTAGCACCGCCCCAGATTTGTCTAGCGTGGGACTTCCCGGTGCTCCCCCCGCACGCGGCCGCCCCTAACCTTGTGCCATGGCACCGCGGCTAAAGCCTGTGTGAGTACGCTGTCTGACAAGTTAAACTTGAAGTCAAACTTGAAGTTGGCTGGCGTGCTCAACCGGCAACACACAGCAGTGTATTGGGCAGCAGAGGCAGCCTGAGGACGCACGACAGAGCTTGTGCCGACAACCGTAGCTGCCACCAGCTGGCAGTATGCAGTGTGTGTGCTGAGCAGCTTAGATGAGGCTGCCAGCCGGCGACCCCTGTCAGTGTCTGAACCGAGAGTGGGACCGCGCGCGAATTGGATCTTGCAGGCGGCATGGCGAGGGTTTGCGGGGCGTCGGCGCGCGCGCGCGCTGCAGTGGGCACGGCTGCAGGCCGAGGAGGCAGCGGAGCAGGAGCCGCCGCCATCGCCGGACCCAAAGGTTTGTCACCCTGCACACCAGCAGTGGCAACTGAATGCTCAGAAGCATGTTACATGCGTACTTATGGTTTGCTCTTGCGAGGTGTTGCGGTTGATCCAGTCGCCATGAGCATCCCTTCCTCAGCCGGTATGGCATGGTCATGCACATGGCTCGCATTGCACTGGGAAGGGACTGGTGTGGTGGTTGGACTCACTTAGACGCTGTCCGGGAGCATTACCCAATGTCAACAGCCAAGTGGCACAGTGCTCTTTTGCCCAAGCATAACAGTTGGGGCGCATTGCTGGGGGGCATGACACTGGCACGCATGGCTATGATGCTTGGTAGATGCACATGGTAACACTGTACTTCAAAAATGGTCTGCATGGCGTGTTGCCCATGAGTCGGCTTGCTACAAGCGATCCACCAGATGCCATCTGTGCACTGATGTACTCACGGCAAACCACGTCTAGCCGCAGCTGCAGTAATTGCGCTGAAGCACTGGAACTGCCCTTTTCAACAGTCGGCGTTTTAAAAAACAATGAAGCTCATCATGTCAAGCGTCTCTCGTACCGTGTGTACTGGCAGTTCAAGTACCGGACGCGCGCACAAGGCGGCCTCACCACCAACGGCAGGACATTTTTTTCCACCCTGAAGGTGCGCCGCACGACATCATGTCTGCTTTTTTAGGTATGCATTGCAGTCCCGAGTGACACGACTTGCACGCACTCCAGCAGGGCTGCACGAAAACATACATAGGCGGTTTTTTTCGTGTTCAAGCATGTGCAATAACTTGACGCGCCTGCGCCAGGCTTTGACTATCGTTTTTTATTTCATACATTAGCCATGTACGCTGTATATACGATCCGTATACGGCGTATGTGGCTTTCTCATATACGTTTTCGCGCAACCCTACACACCAGCCAAGCACGACAGATGGGGGGAGCGCTCGCATGTAGGCCCAGTGCTGCCTGTACCAGTGCAACTGTGCCTGGGAGCGGGCCGCGCGCGCGAAACACTTTCGCAGGGCATAAGCGGAGTTCAATACAAACACTTCCACGAGGATACTTCCTACTGAAGGAGTTATATATTACACTTCGGGATACATACTTGTGCTTAAAGTGTGCATACACTGTCGTGCTTGCTTGGCGCTGGAGTTGAGCGGTGAGCGTTTGTCGGCCTTGCCGCACCCGCGCCCACCTCCTGGCGCCACCGACAAGTAAGCCT
>JAULBY010038721.1:3910-13919 GCA_032358315.1 Ophiocytium majus | reverse complement strand
GGGGGGGGGGGGGGGGGGGGCTAAGCGCAAGAGACTTTGCAGGTAAGTGAGAGGATGTATGTTACATTTGGGGGCTGTGCTGTGAAAGCGGTGCTACCGGGCGCGGCTGTGGCATCGCCAGCAACGCGAATTTTAGGCAAGCAACTGTGGAATTGTTTGTGGTTCTGTCAATGTGCGCTTGGGCGCGTGCAAAGCCCGGGTCATGCAAGCCGGGACGAGGCACTGTCCATGCGCGATCTCGATTATAGAGATACTCTAGCGATACTCAGAGCTAATAAACAAGTGTGGTTGCGTGTGAGCCAGTGCGCGGCGTGGCGCCGCAGCGCTGCTGCGCCAGCCGCGCGGCCCCTTACTCCCCCCCTCGGTGTGGTGTGGTGTGGGGCATCAGGCATGCCCAGCCGCGCATGAGGTAGGGACTCCAGACTGCGGTATCGCGCATGCACATGCGGCGCACGCACCCAGCGCAAAGCCGTCATTGCCAATGAAGGGGTTGCTGGAGCCGTTGTCGCCGAAGGCAAAGCCGTAGCCGATGAGCCACCACACCAGGCTCGCCATCGCCGAGTCAAACACGTTTGTGATCAGCGTGTTCTGGGAGGTGTGTGTGTGGGGGGGGGGGGGGCGGCGGCAGAAAAGCATGAGAGCGTGTGTTGGCAAGTGGGCCCAGTAAAGGTGGCAGAGAGCGCGTGCGATGTGAGCGTGACCTTATACTGCTGCTCGTGCTGGCGCTACCAGGCTGGTGGATTTTGATGCTGTCGCTGGCGCTACCAGGCTGGCAAGCGGCACTAGGCCACCGCAGGAGCAGCAGGCAGCAGCGGCAGGCCGGCCAGCCGCACCAACGGAGAGGACATGTGACGACACCAGGAGCGGGACAGATCATAGCCATTAGCTAGCTGCTCCTGCATACTTGCAATGACTGCGGCACGCATGAGGTGGACAGCGGCTGCAGCAGTGCCAGCAGCTGGTTGTGCCTGCTCCTGGTGCTGCTGCCGCAAGGAACACCTCGACAACCGCCATCACACGTTTATGGCAAACACCTGATGTGGGTGTGACCACAGGAAGCAAAAAAGCTGACAGCAGCAGTTGCAAGCTGTGGGCACAAGCGCATGGGACGCGCGTGAAAGCATGGGGGATTGGCGCCACACCCTGGTCTCCTTTCCGAGGCCCGGATTTTCTTCATAAAGGGGTGTATAGATGGGTGTATCGCGTTTGAAACACCGCCACTATGGTGCAACGAGCAAACGAGTCCCGTAGCAGGGGAGACTCGCTGCGGACACGCACCTTGGTGTTCTTGAGCTGCACGCAGCCGACGTGGATCATGGCGTACCCTGTGTTCATGAAAAACACCAGGGCAGCCCCACTCAGCAGCACCAGAGCTCGCACCTCCGCGGCCTGGGCTGCCAGTTCTGCAGCGAGCGCTGCAACGGAGAGATCTGACATGGCACCTCTCCCGCCGCTGCTGACGCTGGTCCAGCCGCTAGTTGGCCACCTACTGAAGACAGCGCTGGAGTGAGAGGCGCGCCAGCCCGCCGGCTAGCTGGCGCCTGACTGCCTGCCTGCTGCAGTGGCCGATGTCGAGGGTCGCGTCCGCAGGTTTCAAAGTCTGTTCCCGCTCAACGCATGCTGCCTCCTGGCGGAAACCATCATCTCCCTGGCGCCTCCACCGACACTGTCGCTGCTGCCACGCCTGCCCGCCCTCTCCGAGTACGCAGCACAAGCGAGGCCCTGGCTCTCCACACACCGCAGTGTGCACAGCTGGTTTCGGCTCCTCTCTCTCTGCATGCAGCCCTCATGCATGCAACTACAGTGCTCAGCACGGTAGCGTCCAAATCTAGGGGGGAACCGTCGTCGCTCGCCAACATCCCCTGCAGTGTAGCTGTGAGCGTGAGCGCGGGGGAGGAGCGAGGCGGCGGAAGCAGCTGCTGACAGCCGCAGCAGCCGTTGTTCCGTCGCTGCTGGCGTGGAGGCGGCGGGACAAACGGCGCGGGCCGGCGCTGCTACAAGCCCGCCGGGAGGCGCCTGGTGCACACGCTGTGTGCAAAGAAGTGAAGCGGCGCTAGCAGCGGCAGCAGGCAGCGCCAGGTGGCGACATGCACAGCAGAGCTGCGCTGCTGGCTCTGGCTGCGCCCCTGCTGCTATGCCTGCACGCGGCCCACTGCCACCGCGTCGTGCCAGACCCCTTGCATCAACAACACCCCCCCACCCGCCGCCTGGGAGAAGCACGGGCCGATGCTGCTGCCGCTCCTGCTGCCCCTGCTGCAGTCATCCCAACCGACCCTAAAGAGCACCTGGTGGGGGCACTGCCGGGGCTGGCGGCTGGGGCGCTGCCTGTGAAGCACTATGCCGGGTACATCCCGGTGACGGGGGGCAAGCTGTTTTACTGGCTGTTTGAGAGCGCCAAGGAGCCAGCCAAGGACCCCCTGGTGCTGTGGCTGAACGGAGGGCCGGGCTGCAGCTCAATGGATGGGCTCTTTCTGGAGAACGGGCCGCTGAAGGTGGCGGGGAAGGACAAGCTGGCGGTGAACCCGTACAGGTGAGCGGCGCCGCAGCTATGGGTTTTGTGAAAAAAACATGTGCCACTTTTTTCAAAATCAAGTTTCACGAAGCAACAGGTAGGCACAGTACCTAGGCCCCGGTACAATTCACTTTTGATTTTGGCCAAATTCCTGATTCCTGGCCCTCTGTGGCTAGACAAAATTCCTGATTTTTGTCCTGAAATTCCTGATGATATTTCGGGTTCTGCCGCCTAAAAACCGCCCTTTAAAACATCATAAATAACACTGAATTAGTGCAAGCAGCGTGTGCCATACTCCATACATACCCATTTTACACTGTACAGCAGCGTGTCTGACACGGTCTACACCAGCCGTACAGTTGCTGCCAACACAAGTGCTGCTGAGCACAGCCCCACATCCTGCTGAGCGCGTGAGGCTGTGCTCAGCAGTAGCTGCCAGCTCGCCTCAATGTTCTGCTGAGCAGCATGCCGCGCCTGCCAGCACGGCCCTATAACCTCCCCCACAGCCAAAGTGTGTGCAATCGACTCCTCTCACTGTGGCTGACACGCTGGTGCCTGCCACGACCAAGTGAACAGCGTGTATGTGTGAGTTATAAACGAAACAGGATATATTTTTCCTGATTTGCCCTCGGCCTACGCTAAATTCCCGAAATCTGTCCTGAAGGAATTGTACCGGGGCCTAACAGTACCGGTATCATTTTGTGGGGGAAAATTTTCACAAAGCAAGAGATGAGCTGTGCTGCAGTTACAAGTTTTTGGACATGGTTACCATTTCTTGGAATCAACCAGCGCCGAGCGCAGTTTCACAAGGCATCTTTGGTGGGACAGCTAGCTGATGAAGCTACGCTCGGCGGAGGCAAAGCAAGAGAGCGGCTTGATGGCGCTGTCTTTGGGAAGTACTGAAAATCATGGCATGGTCAAACAAAGGTCACACTTGCAAAACCTAAAATTTCATGTGAACGGCACCGACAAGGTTGCTAAGCCCAAAAACTGCGGCGGCTGGGGCAAAATGTCACGCCGCACCCTGTGGGGTAAATTGACACCAAGTGGCCCCCACCCTAACCAAGAACCGGTCACTACCCATGAGGCCAAGCCTGCTGTGCGGATGCTACATGCATCAATGACTTTGGTACCGTACGTGCAGCACTGATGAAGAAGAATAGCGCAGGTCGTTGCCACACTTGTTACAAGAAATCGGTTGTGTGGCATTGCAAGCTGAGCTGCTGGAAGCTGGGCCTGCTTGTGAGCAACAGCAGCGACACCAGCTACGGCAGCCGCCATCGCCAGCGCAGCAGCTTGGCACCGCACTTGTGCGGGCGCAGGCACCAATATTTTTGTGGCAATATTGCGCGCAGGTTGAGTGGCAGCTTGTTGACTAGGGGCTGTTAGGGGTGAAAAATGCACACACCCGTGCGTCGTACCAATAATGTAAATTGACATATTGAAATAGTAAGTTCCAATTCAACTTTGTGATTTACGAGCAAGCCGCTGGCGTGCACACTCTAGTGACATGCGCATTTTCACAAATGGCACCAGTCGTTCCTAACACGTGTCCACAACGCTGCGCGTTTTCCTGCAGCTGCTGCCGCAATGTCTGGCAACTGACACTTTCAAGCTAGCCTACGCAATCAGGGTTAGCGATGCGATGAGCACTATATGGTTGACACGTGCTTCGAAGTATTACTGCAGTACGAGAAGTATATGGCCATTTCACAAGCAAGAGTAACTGTGACCCTCACGTATGAGGGCGTGCCCTGTGCGAACGGTGTATGCACGCGCACACACACATGACTTTTGAGGTACTGCACTAGTAGCACAACACGCACGCTGCTTTGTAATTGTAGTACTATTAATGTGCAGGTGTGGTATGCAACGGCACAGGTCATGCAAGCCAGCATGAAGCAATGGTGTATGCCCGGCCTTATGACAACATGCTCACAACTTAGCCTGCGCAGTCAACAACAGGAAGTGTAGTGTCACTTTTTCGCCCCTTCCCGTGTTCATGTTTGGCTTCTTTGGGCAATAGTTACCTCGTTATGTACTTTGGCGTAGGTTATTCTACAACTGGCTTGATGCACTGCATCATAAGAGTGTGTTGATGAGTCAAGGTGCTGACCAAAGTAAGTCACTAGACTATATATGTTGTCATTCAAATAGGGCGTGCTGAGTGTACGTCACAGACAGTCCAAGTCCACCGCCCCCCACCACTTCCTTTTCACCCTATGTGCATTGTTTATTTCCGGCTTCTGTCGTTCACCACGGTTTAGAGCTTGCTCCTGCTCACACATCGCGAAATCCGTACGATATGCGACACCCTTGGAATGATTCATTATTCATATTTTAGTACTGCTACTGAGGTGTTTCTGAAGTGCTACGAAGTATTGAGTAAATATGACTTGGTTGGGAAAATGTGAGGTTGCAGTGCTGTGCAACAAACTCATCCACACATGCCTCGTGAGTGGGCCGGCCCCCTCGGCGCAGCCATCTGCCTTTTTTAGGCCTTTACTTCTGAATTCGCCTGTCTAGACAGCTCTGGGGGCAATTTGTGTGAGTGCACAACAGCCCGCGGTGGCCCTTTCGGGCTGAAGGGGCGCCTGCGAGTCCAGGTTTGCACGTCCTCTAGATCCCGGTCCAGCGGGCAAAGGAGCGCCTGGTGCACGGTTCGTGACCTGCTACCTTAGCACCTCAAGCACCTTGTGGTACTTCATACCTCAGCAGTATACTTCGGAGTACTTCTAGCACCGGTACTTGACGTAATAAAAATGTGTTGACGGTTTTTCGCACAGGCTGCCCCAAGTGCCCACTGGCATCAGCACTTGGTCCTTGTTGTTTTTTACGTGTCCAGAATTTTTTATGCGGGACCAAACGTCCATTTCTGGGCTGCGTTTGAACACCTGTGTGAGGGATGTAACATCCCCATGATTTCTTTGGGCAGTATGGTGTAGCATCCACAAATCTGTTCAAACACGGGAACGCGGGGGAGTTTCTATGATAAAGTTCTTTGAACAGCTGGAGGGACCTGGGTTTGGACTGCATTGTCCGCGCAGCATGGTGCAGGGGCTTTCCTCCATTTGGAGGGGGTCAGGGGAGGGGGGAGGGGGCTTTACACTGATCCGTGCGCACTGCAGACACGGCGGTTGCCTTGCAGGCTGGGTATGGGCACAAACTGCAGGGGCTTGGCTGCTGCTGCAGTTGCTGGAAAATGGTTCGCGTGCAGTGTGGTGCGTGTGTTCCGCTGAGCAGCTAGCTGCCTCATGTATCTACTCAGCGGTAGATATAGATATACTTCTGAGGTACTTGGAAGTATATGTACACATATACCGGTGTATACTACTGAAGTACTACTGCACCGGTTCTATACTTTAGTACTTGATTATGTTACAAATGGGCTGATGTGGACCAGCCAGGGCCCACGGCCCTGCCCACCCGTATGCTTGTATGCATGTAGTTCTTGAACTAGTACTTGTCACTACTACTGCAACAGTATATACGAAGTATTTTATATGTATGATATGTGCAACCAATGTGCGCACACGTGTGTACTTCTGAGAAAGTACGTGGTTTTGGTACAACGTTCCAATTTGTCTGGGATAATGTGATAAAACGGGTGTCTCTCGTGGTGCACGCTGCTTCAGCCGAGCAGAAGGTACAATGGCGCGGGCATCCTGTATGCGCGTGCACTTGAAGTACTCGGCACAGTAGGGCCATCGCAAACATCTAGGCATTGTAGGCTGCTGTAGGCATATGCAGCGGGCATGACGGAATTACCGTTGACCAGAAATTACGATTCCGGCAACCCTACACATTTCTTTGATTATATTACCTCGAGTGCAGAAGTCGACGCCGCTGACACCGCACCATTTTTGTGCTGGTGTGCACCGCTCTTCTTGCGCTGAGAAGCTGGCACCACGTTGCGAACGTCCTGTACGTGCACCAGCCCGTGGGGCATAAGCCTACCGATGCGCGTGCTCACACTCTGCTGACCAAATACTTATTGGTATAAAAATCTACTAGTCTAGTAGTACTTCGAAGTACATGCATTTTATATATATACTGCATATATACTGCACAGCGTGCTCACACTCTGCTGACCAAATACATGTTGATATTTTGAAGTATAATATATACTACATGTAGTACATATTTGTATATATACCGGTATTTCGAAGTATTATGTAGACGTTATATACTACATATTGATGTGCAACTGTCTGCCCCCTGGCGTGCGCCGCTTGTTCTGCTGAGCAGCTGGCACCACGCGGCAAACGTTCTATACGTGGACCAGCCCGTGGGGACGGGCCTGTCCATCACGGCGCACGACGTGTACGCGGATAATGACGCACAGATCGATGCCAACTTCCACCTCTTCCTGCAGCGCTTCCTGCGCCTGCACTCATCGCTGCAGGGGCGCCCCCTGTACTTCTCGGGGGAGTCGCACGCAGGTGGGGGGGGGGCGCGCGCGTGATTCCCTGTATCTGTGGCTGCTCCAGCAATAGTGTTTTTGCTGTGCTCTTTTCCTGTGTAAAGTACATGATTTCGTGTGTCTGCGCCCCCACTTGTCGCTGCAGGGGCGCCCCCTGTACTTATCCGGAAAATCGCACGCAGGTGGCGGGCCGTGCGCGCATGAGTCCCTGTGTCTGCGCCGGTCGAGCGATAGCGTTTCTGCCGCGCTCCTTTCCTACCACACCCCCCTGCAGTATTTCAGCAGTATAGGGTATATGTATATTCTAGAAGTATATGTTTTTCTACTTGGGTACTTCAAGTATACATGAGCATGAACTTCAACAATATGCCGCCTCACTCACGAACACGCGCGCCGCCACCGCATACCGCATATTTGGACGCAGTTTAATACGCCGAATTTTGTACCACAGCTTAATATATTTTGCACATGTTATACTGTTAGTAGCAGTAATCATTGATGCTTATACTGATGTGTGCCACGGCGCTGCCGCCCGCGTCACCACCGCAGGCCACTACATCCCTTCGATGATGTCGTATATTCTCGACGCGAACGCGCGCGCCGCCGCCACCGCGGGGGGCGATACGCTCGTGGTGAACGTGCAGGGCGCGGCGATCGGCAACGGCTGGACGGCGCCACGCTACCAGTACGACGTGAGCGAGTATGCCTTTGGCGTTGGGCTGGTGTCGGAGGGGCAGCTGCGGGCGCTGCAGGGGCGCGCGGCGGTGTGCCGCGCCGCCATCGACAACAAGAACTACCGGAGGTGCGGCTGTGTTTATCATAGCTCAAGTTGAAGTACCTCGAAGTAGTATGTGTATGTGTATACATTTGTGCGTACACAGAGGTATGCATACATGCATTCATATTCATTCGTGCGGCTGGTGTCGGAGGGGCAGCTGCGGGCGCTGCAGGGGCGCGCGGTGGTGCGCCGCGCCGCCATCGACAACAAGAACTACCGGAGGTGGGGGCTTTTAAAAAAAGCATTACATGCTTCTTCTCTCCAGAAAGTGCGGTGACTTGATGTTGGATGAATGCATGTCTTTTTCAATTTTGAGTTCCCCTAAATAACTTTTAAAAAAGTGATTAACAAGTGCTCGAGGCGCGGAAAGTCCTGTGCGAATGGCGTGCCCGACTGCATGTGTGCACATACCTCGAAGTATGATGCACATGCGGACATACGTGTGCATGTGTATGTGTGTATATATAGATGTACCTTGATACGTTTGTATGCATGCATGAGAGGCCGCTGCAGGTGCGCGCTGCCATGTGGCGCGCCACCATTGACAGCAAGAACTACCGGAGGTGGCGCTGCAATTTCCTCTCATCAACAAAGCTCATGGCTTCATCTGGGCTGCATGCATTGTGTATCTGAGATGCATCATGCATACCGTATGTACATCAACAACTATATACACTGGCGAGCAACTGTTGAGGTCAAGCGCAGGGCCTCAAGTGCACACGGTTTGTGACTGTGCGGCCCACGCTGGCTTAAGTATGGCGGTGTGGTGTGAAAGCACCTGGCGCTGCGGCCAAAAATTGCAAGTATTACAGTACTTGCAATACACATTTCAGAGGATCGCCGAGGCACCAAACCCAAGAACAGACTTGCAGGCCTGTGCAAGCACGCACGCCACGCTGGCATGTGGCATGCACATGTCACAGGCATTGCGGAACACAAGTACAGGTGCCCTGTTTGATGGGCCCGGCTGGCCAGATAACATTAATTATTTTTATTATCTGTAGGGTGTGTACATTTCAGCACATTACTGTACACAGCATGCAGGTGCGCGCTTCGAAGTATGCGTGCATACTTCAAAGGTCACAGGTGTGAACCACTCAACCTTGTAATTCAATTACTACTCACAAATATATAGACATACATATGGCATCATTTAGACAACTCTTTTATATCAGTACCTTTTTACAATTTCAGAAATTTCTGCAGTGCCGGTATGTCATCATCTGTTCTTCACTTCAGAAGTATTTTTTAAAGTATTTTCTTATTTTCGCTTGAGGGCCCCGGCTGGCCCGACAGGCCAGGATAAGTCATGCGATGACCTGGTGCGCCTGTGGCCACACACTGTCCATGCGGGCGCGCACCCGCTGCCAGCTCGCAACAGAGTTCAACGCACCATGTGCACTGTACTTCCAGCAACAGTATGTAAGACAGCACGCCGAAAGGCTGAGCGGCTTTTGCGCACGCGACACGGTGCGCGGGCGGCACCCGTCGCTTGCTGTGGACCAGCGGAGGCGGTCCTGCACACGGACAAAAACACCAGGTGGTGGGCGCCAGAGTGAGCGCCGTCGCAACATGCTAGGTTCACATCTGAGTTTGCAGCGCTGAGCGCTGCCATCTTGTTAGCTTAGCAGTGGGGGGCAGCATTGTTTGGTGGTGCTGTTCCCGCTCATGCGCACGCAGTGTGTTAATGCGGTCACATCATGTTTTTCTCGCTCAACGCACATGACCGGCGCAGACATGAGAGCGACCTTGTGAGCGAAATTTCGCACTGCCAGTCGTCCACCCAACCACTGCCATGTTCCAACCAACCATTGCCATTTTTCTCTACCACAATGTGGGTGCATCCGCGCGCACCAACACATGCTTTGAGCTGGTGGGCCTCGTGGTGGAGGCGAAAACTCACTGCCACTGACTAAACAATCGTTGCCATGTTTTCCTCTTTGTCCACCCCAGAAAAATGTTTGCATCTCGCTCGCTCGCGCGCAGCAAAACATGCTTCGAGCTGTTGGACCTCGTGGTGGAGGCGAAAAGTCACACATGTGTACATGTATGAAAACTCATCTAGGAGCGATATGTATACATTCATACCGTACTCCGAGTATACTTCTAAGTACCGGTACGTAGTATAGCATCATACATAAGTGCTGTATAGCATCATACATAAGTGCTGTATAACATCATACATAAGTGCTGTATATCATACATAAGTGCTGTATAACATCATACATAAGTGCTGTATAACATCATACATAAGTGCTGTATAACATCATACATAAGTGCTGTATAACATCATACA
>JAULBY010038710.1:0-13921 GCA_032358315.1 Ophiocytium majus | reverse complement strand
CCGGTGTTGGCGGGGGGCTGGGCGCTTTGGTGCCATGCGGCACTGGTATTACCTTGCAGACCGCTACGGTATGAGTACTGTTCGACGTCATCAACCGCACCCCATGTGCACAGGGCTTTACGCGCCCCAAGCGGAGTTTGATAAAGGTACACGCAACGAAAGGAACGGAGAGCAACGCCCATGCGCGTTGACGCATAACATGTGGAGCAAACAATGAGTTCGATTATGAAGAATTTCATGTATGTGTGTTTATGTATATATATATATACGTACAGCAAGGAGGCAGCCCTCCCTCACTCGCAACACCAACACGCTAACGCTGTGCTGGCGTGGTGGCATCCTGGAAGCTGTGCGGGTGCAGCAGCGCCGCCTCGTCGATGCGCCTGGGGTCAGCCACGCCCCACACGCTGAGCAGCGCCGCCACCTTGGCGTATGGCGTTGGGTACAGCTGGTGCAGCGTGTCGCGCTGGCCCAGGCCCTGGCGCGGCGGGCGCATATCACACAGCGCGGGGAGGCGGAAGTCAGGTGCATTGTGGCTTTACTGAATGTCTTCAGTACATGTCAAGTACTGGTACAAGGTATACTTGGGGTGAAGAAACGTCTGCTGCCAGAGGCGCTGATGACAGATACCGTGACGCTGATGCGCACATGCCCACTGAGAAGTACTCCAAGAAATATACTTCTACCTCGAAGTACCTGGTAATAGTTTATTTGAAACACAATGATACTCCACTTGAGTAAATGTGACCACAAGCTCAGCAAGCCTGCCATGCCGGACGCGTGTGAAATCCCTACCACACGGCGGCACAGTTTTCGTAAGCTGCCCTGCCCCCCCCCGCGCACACAAATACAAACACACACACAAACACATACTTGAAGTACACACACGCGCGCGCGCGCGCGGAGCGGCCACCGCCGCCGGAGCCAGGTCGAGAGGCGAGCGGGGCATCCGAGTGGGCAGGCCGGCCCGCCATGTAAAAAAACGCCGCCTGCACTCCCTACCTCACGCACACACACCTACACATATACACACACAAATCGTTGCAAAGCAGTCCTGAGCGCACGCACCTCCACCGCCACGCGCGCCAAGAGCTCCACAAACTCGCAGTAGCTGAGCCCGCCCGCGAGCGCCGCGGCGAGCGCCTTCCCACGCGCCGCCGTCACCGTCTGCGGCTCCACAAAGCGCTCCGGCGTCACCTGGCTGTCCGCGCGCCGCGCCTCCGACTTGCTGCGCTTGTGCAGTGCGCTGCTGCGCACACAGAGGGGTGCAACGGTACGGCGCGACCCGGATGGCAGGCTCATGTCAGCTGCTGCTGAGCACACACATGGCAGTTTGAATCGTGTGTGTTGTTAAGTCTGTGTGGCGGGAACGGCTCTGACTCAACGGGCTGGAGGCTGGTGATGAGGGGCGTACAGGGTGGGGCGGGGGTGGGGACGCACGGGCGCCGTCGCAGTGGTAGACTGTCCGCCGCGGGCTCCAGCGGTGCGCAGTGCTTGTGCGGTGCCAGGTGACCGACTCAGACATTGTGCGCAGGCATAGCGCCCCCCCTGCAAAAGGCGCACACGCGGCGTGGTGCATGGACAGGCATGGACCGCGCAGCCGCACCCCTTCCCCACCCCCACAACCATGCGTGCCACGATGCCTACAGTACGCCCGCATGCCCAAGTCATCCAAGTTCTCAAAAGTCAGCCAAAAAGACTTTTTACTACAAGTTCTTCATGTTCAACTGCTACATCTTTGTGGTTTTGCCTATCATATCACCTTCGAAACCTTCGTTTCTCACTTCCATTCCATCTGCATTCACGTCTTTTATACGCGCTCACCTCTGCGCGCGCCGGTGCGCGCCGCCGCCACCACCGCCGCCGCCGCCGCCGCCGCTCTCCCCCCCCCGCAGGCAGCCCGGGAAGGGCCGCGGCGTGCGCTTTCCGGCGTGCGCGACGCTCGACAGCGTGGGCCGCGCCAGCGGCATCGGCGCCCCGTACGCGTCTTCGCTGCCGTTTTCGCCATTTTCGCCGTCGTCGCTGCTGGCGGCGGACGCAGGCGTGCTCAGCAGAAGCTCCGCGCGCAGGTCGTAAGCGGAGGGGCGCCGCGTGGACTTCTTGTGCGCCCTGCGGCCGTGGGTGGCGTTTGCGGGTTGCGGGGGCGGCGGCAGTGAGAGGTGGGATGGCAGCGGTGTGTGCGCGGCGCAGGTGGTGGCGGGGGGGGGGGGCGGGCAGTGTGGCGACGCGGCAGGCTGAGGCCGCGGTTAGGCTAGGTGGGTGGCATGGCCATCACCGTGTTGCTGTGACACTTGGCAGTAGCAATAATACCATATTCTATGTCTAGGCGCGTTGCGCTGGCATGGTATAGTATAGCTGCTGTCGAGCGTGCTGTTGCCGTGAGGGGGCGGCGCTCACCTGGCGGCGATGATGTCGCGCGCCATGCTCAGCAGCGCCGAGCGCCCAATGATGTCCGGCATGATGTTGAAGTCATACGCAAGGCTCAGCAGCTGCGTTCCGCCATAAGTGACCAGAAGTCCCGCAGCAAGCAGGAAACGGGGCGAGCCTGAACTAATGAGCTTGCATGCACGTGGAAACACAGGTGGCCACCAGGCCCGGATGCTGTGATGCATTTTGTACCGGTACTCTGCACTGCTTGAGAGCAACTGCTGAGCGGCTGCGCAACCACAGCAGCACCAAGTTGAACGCCTGATAGACACACCTCAAGGGCTGCTCACACGAACACAGCTGCCAGCAGCAGCAGCACGAGCTGTTGCAGCGGATTCGTGTGCACTCCTGTTGGTAGTGCTCGCGGACACAACATGGCGCGTGCACACGCACACGCACAACCTCGCACACCTCAGCCGCTGCAACCAATCGAAGCCAGCCAAGCGACTCAGCAACACCGCCCCCATGCAGCCTCACGCCAGCGCCGTCACACGTTGCCACACACACACATACACAGAGTGACCGCAGGCACCCCACAAGCACACCCCATTCACCCCCACCGCGCCGCCTCACCTGCTTCTGCATGAGCGTGAGAGAGCTCGCCGCGCGCGCCTGCGCCGCCGGCAGCGCTCCGCCATGCTCCGGCATCGCCAAGTACTCGGGCCACAGCCCAGGCGCAGTGGCGCTGACGGCGGCGCGCTCGGCCGCAGCGGCGCCTGCGGGCCACGGCAGGTCCTGGGGCGCGGCGCGTGGGTGGGGGCGTGTCATGCACGCGTACGCCAGGTAGAGGCGCCACAGGTTGGCGCCGTATGCGTGGAGCAGGCTCGCCTGGACCTGCGGTGGCGTGGCGGCGGTGGGTGTTGGGGGGAGGCGGTGTTGACGGCGTGAATGCGTGTTCATGGCCCACAGAGGCGGCCCTCTTGCGCGGCCAGTGAAGCCTGCCACACGGTGGCAGGCTTCACTCCTCGCGCCGCATGGCGGTGTGAGGAGGGACGGTAAATGCCCACAAACAGTGGCACCGCGCGTGCTGTGACTGGAGCTGGCGCTTTTTTTTTTTTTTGGCGGGACTCTATTGTCTGCATACGACAGATGAGAAGTGCAGCAGAAAGGGCGGAGGCTCAGACAGCGGCGAGCGAGCGACCGTGCCCAATCGCGCTCACCGTGTCGTACGCGCACGTGACGCCGCCGTGCACGCAGCGCCACGTGTGGAGCGGCACGACCAGCTCGTGCAGGACCACGTCCAGCGCCCGCGCCGGCCGCGCCGCCGCCACGCGCGGATACACGAGCGCCGCCACTCTCAACAGCAGCCGCAGCCACCGCGCAAACGAAATGGGCGACTCCACCGCGTCGCCGCCCTCCTCCCGCCGCTGCTGCTGCTGCTGAGCAAGGGGGTCTGGGGGGCCTTCGGAGGCTGCGGGGGGGGGGGGTACGGGGGGGATGGCGCGCAGCAGCGCTGTGGCGGAGAGGGCGGCGCGCAGGCGCTCCGGGGGGTGGCCTAGGTCGTCGCAGGGCGCGTGCGTGGCAAGTATGTTGGCGTGCCGGACCATGAGCGCCCAGCCTGTGTGTGCGTGGTGGGGGGCAGCGGTGGCGCCAGCAGCGGCGGCAGCAGGTGCAGTTTCATGAGCTTCTGCAGCTGTGACTGAGGGTGGGTGGGGTTGTGGCGGGCGGTCTGTGGCGCACTGGCTATGGCAGGCGGAAACTCTCACGACGGCGAAGGTTTTGGGTGGGAGTGTCACTGCTGTGTGGCAGCAGAGGTGCCTTACCCCTACCACTTGAGCTTCCGTACACATTGTGGTGTGCCGCCACGCATGAATAGAAAGCTGCGGCAGCTGTCTCACCTGAGGGTTGCATTACCACCAGCCCCTCCTGCTTGGGATCAGCCTCCGCGTAGGACGCGTATGTCTGCGTCAGAATGCTCATGCCATACTCCCCCAGCACAGTCGGCAGCGCCTCCGACCCAGGTGCAGCATAAGGGTCTTCCACCACCAGGGCGTGGTGCTCAGCAAAGAGGCAGCCCCTCACGACGTCACCCACGGTGCAGGAGCCCTGTGGAGGGGTGACGGTGCGTGATGCGAGCCGTATCAGAGAGGTGGCCGAGCTGGGAGAGCCCAGGCTGCACCGGGAGGGCGCCACCGACGCTGCCGTCATGGTGCCTGGTGCTGGTGCTGCGGTTTGCTGCTGTTGCTGCTGCGCTTCACTTGGAATTCCCCCACAGCTTCAGCTGTTGCCTGGTGCCGTCTGCTGCTGCTGCGTGGGCGACAGGAGGCAATGAGCGCTCCGCCACTGGCGGCGGCTCTGGCCTTCAGGGATAGGTGGAGCGGATGCCTCCCAGCCAGCAGACTGCGCGCTGCTTGCCTTTGTTGTTTTGAACTTCCGTTACTTATTTTTCGGCAATTTTCGGCCAAATCCGACTCAAAACTGGCTCATGAGCTCAGCAGAGTTTTCAATTCAATCAAAGCGATCGAGCATCAAGATCACTCTTGCGCGACAGCAAGGTGCATCGCTGCTGCTGGTGGTGCTACACTTGCAGGTGGATTGCATTCCCGCATCTCTACCGGGGGCAAATCCGCTGGCTCGAGGGCCAGCAAGACGCTCGGCGCGGACAGGAGAGGAGGCACGGGACATCTCCAGCATACGAACCAAGCAAACTTTTCTTGAGGGAGCACCTGCATCATCATCCTGCTGGGCGCCATCAGCAGTGCCCCGGCACCGGCGGCAGCGCCACCAGGAGCAGGAGCGAAGGCAGCACGCAGCAGCTGCACCTGCTCTATCAAGCACAAGCGCCAGTATCCCGGGTATAGCCCGCAACTGTGCTCAGCAGCAGACCCGTCCCTGACGGCAGGTGCTCAGCACTGCTGTACCCTAGATACATAGCACTATGAGCGAGCTCGGGTCGGCGCTGCTGCGCAGCATGCTCCTGTACTCCGACTACCTGATCCCCTACGTGTCCTTCTACGGCCTGCTGGTGGCGAGCCTGCAGGCGGCGGATGCGAGGCTGTGCACCAATTTTACCAGCATAGACGACACAGTGGGGGGGGGGACCCACTGCGTGGGCGCGGCCACGTTCAGCATCATTGTCGTTGGCACCGTGCTGTACACCATCTTCTTCTTTGTGGAGGTGGTGCCTCTGCCGCGCGCGCCTACCCTCACGTTCAACCTGGTGAGTTGCTGCTGAGCACACAGTTTTCACACTGCCCTGCCCATGACCCTTCACAGCAATGCGTGTCTGTAGGGGACCACCTATGGACATTTTACTATTACATGCCGGTATGCATTACCTCATCCTTGCACGCCCCCAAGCGCAAACCACGTCAACTGCCACGCACGACACCGACACTCGCGTCGCACTCGGTGGCATGCACCCATCTGCTGCAGCCACCGTTGCACCCACGCACAGCGATGAGTGCTGCAGCCAAATACATCGACGCGCAGCTTCCCCGTGTAGCAAAAGCAGGCACCATGGCACGCCTCACCGCACCAACCAGCGGTTCTCTTGCGCCACACGCTGACCCGCCGCCGTCCCACGCACACGCCGCCACCGGCTGGCCGCGACAGGTCTCCCTGGTGGAGCAGCACAAGGAGAGCAACCTCGTGCGGTGGGTGAACCGCCTCAAGGTGGCGTGCGGCGTGATCGGCATCGGCTACTTCATGGTCGTAAACTCGCTCGTTGGCTGGACGGGGCTCGGCATGCTGACGTTCCTGTACGCGTGTGTCACGTTCCTGTACGCGTTCCACTCGCTGTCAAGCTACGAGGGGCTGTTGTGGCCCGGCATGCAGCTGCCGCCCGGCGACGACGTCGCCCTCACCGGGAAGTTCTGGACGAAAACGTCCACGTACCTCATGAGCGAGATCCAGAAAATCGCGAGCCTCGACCCGCAGTACTTTGCCGCTATCGCCTCCTTTGCCGAGAGCCCGCAGGGAGCGCACATCGACCTCGCCGTCGCGCACTGCGTGGGCGACCGCCAGTACCGCCTGCTGCGGCAACTGTTTGCCATGGAGCCGGGGTGGAAGCAGGGCGCCGTGGCGCCGCCGACGCCCGCGCCGTCCAGCGGCGGGCCCGAGGCGCCCAAGGCGCTGCTCGCGTAGACGCGGAGCGGCAGCCGGTGCTCAGCAGCAGCAGCCGTGCTCAGCAGCAGTGCTCAGCAGCAGTGGCTGCTCAGCAGTAGCAGCAGCAACAGCAGCAGTGTTCAGCAGCAGCAGTGCTCAGCAGCAGCAGCAGTGCTCAGCGGCAGTAGCAGCTACTGGTGTGAGAGCCGTCGGCTGGTTGCGCGTCCCTCTCCCTTGTGTTTCTCCGCCCGCGGACGTGCGCACAGCGGCACGCGTGCGCCATCATGGCTGTGCACTTGTGGTGTGTGTGCGTGTGCGCGGGCCCGCGGCAGCACTTTCCTCCGCAGTATTTCACATGAGTTGTGGTCAGGGGTACCCACGATAGCGTACGTGGCTCCTGGCTAAAGAGTGCTTGGCGAGTGCCAAGAGTTAGTGGTAGCGTTGGAAGCTGCCGCAGCAGCCGCTGCTGGTGCGGCATGTGCCAGGTAGGGACTCCAGACGGCGGTATACCCTATGGCGGGCCGGCCTGCCCACTCGGACGCCCCGCTCGCCTCTCGACCTGGCTCCGGTGGTGTTGTGTTTACTCCGTGTTGGCAATTGGTTAGCTTATGGCGCGCTGCGTGAGTGATGCTGGTGGTGCAGCGCACACACCTGGTATGTGCCGCCGCCGCCGTCGTAGATAGCGCACAAGCCTGTGGCTGGGCTCTGCACCACTGAATCACAGTGGGTGCATGCCTCCCTCTTTTCCCCGTGTTGCTGCCTGCTAGAGTTTTTAGTGTCCTAACACGCAAGTATGTGCATCTGTATAGGCATACAACCAGTCCCTGCCGCCGCTGTTGCTGCTGCTGCCGCCGCTGTTGCTGCTGCTGCCGCTGCTGGGTGGCTGCTGTAACCACCCAGCATGCACTGCTTGTGAACACATGCGCCACTTGTGCATGTTGTGGCAAGCAGCATCATTGGGCCTAGGCACTGCATTGACGCTATCGCGAGTACACTTGCACGACAGTCGCACCCACGGAAGTGCTGTGCATGCCGCCAATATGCCATGCTCACTGACAGGCTGCACCCGGCGGACGCTAGTGCGGTGGCACGGCCTGCGAGCAATGCGGGTGTCCAGGCACTCAAATGCGAGTGCCGGCAAACGCCGGCACACTGAACAGCGCGAATTGCAACTGGCCCTGTGCACACAAGCAGGGGTTGACATTGTGCACTTGGCAGCGTTCACTGTGCGAATTTGAGCGTTGTGACGCGGGCCGGTGTGGTTGGTGTGACTCTGCCGCAACAAGGTGTTCAGTCCAAAACATCCCTAGGGCCACAGTGTTGAGTGGTCAACGTGAGGAATTCGAGGTGCACAAGCCGTGCGCAAGTTGATGGCCCCTGTACCTTGGCATGCGCACCGTTGGCCTCTCGGTGAGCGCACCTGCTCACAGGTTAGCGCGCCTTCAAAATGCAGTCAAACACTACCTGCACCGGTGCAATAGACTGCGAGTGAGGTTGGCATGCACTGCCCAGCAACCAGCGCCGGCGCGCAGCTGCAAAAAGGTCAACTACGCTGCTACAGTAGTGCTCATGGCTACTACCAGTAGTCCTCCTAACTTCAACAACCTGCCCCCGGCTTGGACGCCTACCGGCACATGCCCCTGCTGTGCCCGCCGGCCGCCGCAGGGCAGGCCGCGGAGCCGCCCCCCCCTTAGATCTCGTAGTATAGCTGGTGCGCACATGCCCTCATGTCTCTATGACTAGTATACAAACTTCAGTATTGAACTACGCCGCCTGCTCTTCTGCCGCCGTGGGCACGCCAATGTAGCCCTCCGGCCCGGTGGCGTAGTGCAGGGACGTGGGCACGCAGTCGCTGAGGGGCAGGTTGTTGGCAAAGCGGCGCACGAGGTCGGGGTTGCTGATGAAGGGCCTGCCAAATGACACCGCATCCGCCAGGCCCGCAGCAATGTCTGCATCTGCTCGTGCCTGCGCGCAGCGGAGCATGCGCGCACGCACCACGGGCGCGTCATTGCGTGTCCTTGGGGAAGGCTGACGACATGCTGTATGCTGATCAGTGTATATGCAGTGGCAGGCGGCCTTGCAAGCGTGCCAAACACGACCAAGTAGGTGCATTTTATTAAGGTGATTGAGTCACACGTCGGTGACGTACTTCAACTTTAAGTAAGACTGTGCCTGCACAGGACGCAAGCACGCGTGCTGCTAGGGCGATCATGCCTGGTGTATGACAATAGGCACCTCTTGAGGTGCGACCAAGCACTACTGTGATTCAGTCTGTGAACAGCACTAGTACTACTAGTAACTCCACATGCTGCCGCGTGGTGCGCTCATCAAAGTATCATGTGTGCACCTTGGTATAGCCGCAGTTGGCCATGATGGGGTGCGCGTACACTGCGCGCGCATCCTCCAGCCTGTGGTCTCTGCCCAGAGCGTGGAACCCCAGATCCAGTCCATTCACGAGGTGCAGCCACCCTAGGCGGAACTGGTTCAGCTGCCTGATGTAGTAGGTGAAAGCCTCGAAGTTGTCTGGCGAGCCCATGCTGCACGCAGCAGGCGCGGGGCAACGGCGAGCAATTGCTCAGGTGTGCCGGCATGACAATTCTGTCTGCATTCAGGTCAACGCTAGGTGAGCGGATGCCGCCACTTGGTGGTGCTCCGTTGCCGCGCCATGTTGTTGGCGGTGGCCGATCAGAGGCATGTTGCTGCACATGCGAAGTGCCATGTGCAACTGCTGCGAACGCGTTGCTATTGGTCACTCATTCATGGCACATGTCCCATCTGCATCCAACGTGCCTGCAGAAAAAAATGTGCGCTTCTGTACTGCTGAAGTACTTGCACGCACATTATCAGGGCAGTAAATGAATGTGAACACAGTCATTGAACACAGTCATCAACACAAATTGGAGTGATGCCACGAGGCCCTACAACACAGTCCACCCCATAGCCCCAGGGAGTTGGGTCAAATGGGCGACCCTGTGCGAAAACACTCCCGCCAGCACTGGTAGTTACCAGTGGCAACACATACAGTATGACATACTTCAGTATGATACTACGAAGTACTTGTAGTATGTGGCCGAGTGCCCACCTGTTGAATGTGCCATTCGGGCTGAGGCGAATGCCGATGCGCGCGGCCGGAAACACGGTCATGACTGCCTCCAGCACCTCTCGCACCAGCCTGAACCGGTTTGCTGGGCCGCCGCCGTAGGCATCCGTGCGCTTGTTGGTGCTGCTCTGCAGGAACCTGCGGCACGCACCAGACCGCGTGTTGCGCATGAGAGCCGACGGTCGCATCCGTCGCATGCCGCTGTTCGAAGGCAGCAAACGAAAGCCGCGTTGCAAACGAAAGTCGCGTTTGCAGCCGCACTGGCGCTTTACAGCTGTTGGACTGCATACAGGCTACACCTCAGGGCAATGCGATGGCGCTTGGCCCTAAGTGTAACCAGTGAAACGCACCAATACGTCATGTACCTTTAATGAGTTCCGCTTGGGGCGCACAACGCTCTGCGCGCGCGGCGTGCGCGTGACTGGCAACATGACCAAGCAAGCCGTCCTCACTCGCCAGCCCACAAGATGGCAATGCAACAGCACCATGCTCTCTCAAATGTCAAGCCGGTAGCACTTTGCTACAGCACCACAAGTGAACAGAGGCGGCTCACGTGTCCAGCAGGTACCCTGACGCGCTGTGCACCTCCACCATGTCAAATCCCGCCTCCAGCGCGCGCCGCGCGCCCTGCCTGTACTCCTCCACGATGCCTGGAATTTCCTCGGCGGACAGCGCCCGCGGCGCAGCGTGCCACACCTCGCTGCCATCTGCAGTCCACACGTGCGCATTTATGGGACCGACGGAACTGGGGGCGACGGGCGGGGATGCATCCCTTCGGTGGCTGGGGTGACTCGCCCGGCCTGCCGCAGGATTGGGTGCGGCAGGAATGTGGCGCGGAGTCACGATGAGACAGCGCGTTTGCCCTGAGCGATGGCTGTCGGGGTGGCGGTGATTGCGCCACGAAGGCGCCTGCCGCATGTGTGCTATGTGTATGCAGCGTGGTCAGGTATGAGTGACACAGGCATGCATAGTGTGTTGGTGCACAGAGACATGGCCACTACCGCCGCGCATGCCACTGACTCAGAGGTAGAGCGCCAGCCATGCAAGTTGCCAAAGCCAGATTGTCCGTGGGACAGGACAAATTGCAAAAGTTGTGCTCGTGCCGCGTGCAGCACCTGGTACTAATGCAAAGGCGTGCACAAGTCTGCTTTGCGCGCTCACCTGCATGCCACAGCTGTGCGCTCATCAGGCCTCCATTGGCGTGTACTGCATCCGTCACACGGTGCCATGCAGCAACCTGCCGCATCCACAATGGCACACACGCGAATGTGCTCCAGCTTACATGGGATAGGTGTACCTCTTAGCACCTCTGCACCCTGCACCATCCCGCTGCAAACGCTCAAATTGTGCCAGGCGCTTGGCGGGTGCGAAACCACCAACCTGGCCGCTGAGCATCAGTGCCTCCGGGTGTTGTGGAGGCGTAATGCCACCTCACTGCGCACTTGTATAACCGTTGCGCCAACAAGCCAGAGGCCAGCACGCGCACAGCAGGGCGCTCGTGGCAGCGTCCGGTGCCCACCTGACTGTCTGTGATGAGCGCAGGCGCGTTGGCCCAGCCGTGCCCCTGCTCGCAGATGGCCACCGCCTCACTGATGATGAGGCCCGCGCTGGCACGGGCTGCGTAGTGCTCCACGTGCCAGTCGTTACAGGTGCGCTCGAGCCCGCCACGCGCACGAGTCAGCGGCGCCATCACCACCCTACGCTGACAGGTGGCAGCGGCCATGGCATAGCATTGAGCGCAGTGTTCACATGCGGCTGTGCAGCAAAACCGCGCCAGTTCTTCACAGATGGCCTTCTGTCGGTGCTGTAGTGGCACTGGAACCTGTTTGGAGTACCCCGCATGTGCCAGTTTGCGACGCCGCAGCTGGCGCCGCCTCCGCAGCAGCAGCAGCAGCGGTACTCCAGCCCGGCGTGGCTACCGCGGCTACCGTGGATTGCTTTGTGGTCTGTCGCGAAAGGAGTGGGAGATCTGTTTGCTGCTGGGCACCTGTGCTAAAAACGACGGTGACAAAGTACTTGACTCCGCAGTCTCGAGCTTGCCTGTTCTTGAGCAGAAGCCCTGAGAGATGGTGGTACGGCGTGAGCAGGTTTGGCTGTGCCAGCTGTGGCTGCGTGTCCCCCGTGGCCATGGCAGGCGCACGCCGTCGCGAAGAAAGCACATTTTGGTGGCGCTGCAACTGCTGCGCTGCAACGGCAGCAGCAGCCCGGAACACGCCGGCGAGCGTGCTGATAGCCACCATTGCTGGAGAAGGCAGCTGGCTAGAACAGAGTACCGCCAACCAACGCTGCACGGCTGGCCATCATTCACAGCATGCTGCAAGGCAGTTTGAGCGGCGCGTCATGGTTCCATTATGACAGCGGAAGAAAAAGAGTTGGGTTGGAGAACGTCTCTTGCATCCCTTGCGCTGTGGTGGTGCTGCTGGCTATGGCTCAGGTTGTTGGCGATACGGCACGCCAACATCGCTCCACAGATGCCATGTGCTCCCCCTCTTCTCCGACTTCCTCCAGAGCTTAACGCAGAGAGGGTGAAAAGTGGGTTGCAAACGAAATGAACGTTTCCCTTTGTGCCCCTTGACGCGTGCACGCCCGTGCACACGAACACGCAGCTTTTTGCGAAGGTTCGTAAAACTCATTCATCTTTCGTTCATGCAGCGAAAACCGATCGTACGCGCGTGGTGCGCGATCGATCGCGATTCTGGCAGAGAACGAACCTAAAACCTACTCGTGTGTGTGTGTGCCTGGTGCGAGGCAACCGTCGGAGAGGGGCGCCAGGCGCGGTGGGTGGCGAGCGCAGACGACGTAGGCCTCCTCGGCGATCCAGCGTGCGCGGGAGGCGTTGCCCACCGGCAAGATGAGCGCCATGGACCAGTATCGTATGATGCAGCAGCAGCAGCAGGCGACTCAGCAGCAACCGCAACAGCACCTTTACGCTGGCGGGCAAGTGGGGACGGGGGGGCAGCACCGCCAGCAGCAGGCTGGCATGGGTGGGCGTCAGGGAGAGGCCGCCTCGATGGCTCCCTCCGGCCCCTCCCAGCGCCTGTTCCCCTCCATCAATTGCAAGAAGGACTTCACGGTGAAGCTGCACTTCATGGCCCAGGACCCCACCGACTGCTCCGTGGTGTGGGTCAAGAAGGTGGAGGACGACAGCGACGGCATATGCATAGACACTGCGGCGGCGGTGAAGCGCAAGGCACAGCTGGAGGGCCGTCCCGATCCCATCGACACCTCCTCCTTCCTGAAAAACTTGCAGAACTATGGGTTCAGGCGCCACAAGGCGTACAAGCTGGAGGAGGACGGCTCCGTCATCCGCGTCACGGGGCGCTTCCACGCCACCTTCACCCGCAACTCCACCCGGGAGCAGCTCATGGCCATGCAGCGCACGGGGCTGGGCACCACATCCAAAACCATGCGCCCCCCCTCCCCCCAGCAGCGGGCGGGCTGGCGCGCCACCCCCGGGTCCGGCGGCGCGGCAGCGGGCCTCACCGCCTCCGCCCCCGTCAGCAGCTACCTCATGTGGTCGGAGGGAGACCCTAACCGGCCCTACTTTGGCACGCCGTCGGTCGCCGAAAAGCTCGCCGCCACCACGGTGGGCGCCGCGGGGCGCAGCGTGTCTGCGCCGCTGAGCGCGCCCGGCGCCGCGCGCTATGCGCCGCCCGTGGGGCAGCACCAGGAGCTCGTGCGCACGCGCGTCGCCGCGCGCTCCGTGTCCGCGGGCGGTGGGTCGCCGGGAAGCTGGACGCCGCAGCAGATACAGCAGGCGCAGGCGGCCGTGCAGCACCAGCAGCAGCAGATGAACGCCGCGGCGGCGGCTCAGGGGCAGCTGCAGCAGGCGCAAGCGCAGCACCGCCACCAGAAGCAACAGGCGGCGGCGGCCGCCGCGGCCGCAGCGCAGCAGCAGGCCCAAGCGGCGGCAGGTCAGCAGGCGGCGGCGGGCGCTCAGCAGCCGGGGCAGCCGGAGGGGCACGGGATGCGCCTGCAGGCGCTCGCTGCCACGGCCGCGGCCGTCCTGGACCGCGGCGGCAACAGTGCTCACCAGCAGCAGCAGCAGCAGGGCCAGCAGCACGTTCACCAGCAGCAGCAGCAGGACGGCGCATCCATGGCCGTTGCGGCTTCGCTGGACGCCCAGTCCGCCGCCACGCTGCAGAAGGCGCAGCAGCTCCAGCAGCAGCAGAGGCAGCAGGCGGAGGCGGCGGCGGCCGCCGCGCGCCGCACGTCCACGGACGCCGCCGCCGTGCAGGCCGCCATGGCCGAGGCGAACCTGCAGCGCCGCTGTCAGCGCTCCGACAGCGCCCAGCAGCTGCAGGTGCAGCACCAGCAGCAGCAGCAGCAGGAGAGCGCGGCGGCGGT
>JAULBY010038699.1:0-13925 GCA_032358315.1 Ophiocytium majus | reverse complement strand
TGTTATCTATCGTAAATTGCGGCTTTCAAAAGTGTCCGACATTAGGGACGTGTCCGGCAATAGGGCACTTTCCTGTAATGCATGTGTCCATGTAAGTACATTGATGCTCCTAAATACTTGTGTCAGCACAACGTGTGAGTGCGCATGTGTCATCAATACCTCACGCGGCACTGCAAATGCATGCAGTGAGCCAGGCATGGAGACACCAGCTCCTGACTGATGGGCACAACCAAACTACTACAGCTGCTAGGTCAGTGACTGGCAGACTTGCACCTGAGGCCGACAGGCAGTCCAAACTCTGCCAAGACGGCGCGGGAAAAGGCAATCCAAGCACCCCGCGCCCCCCGCGCCGCCGCCCCGCAAGTGGTGATCCCAGGTGCTCAGGAGCACACTGCAGGGCCTGAGCGCACAGGTGATATGCATTGCGCTTATCTATCTATTAATACTACTACTAGCTACCGCCACCAGCAACATGCTCTCCCAGGTGTCGGCACCAGGAGGCCGAGGCACTCCGTACGCACAAGCATGCTCCGGCACGCCAGAACACATGCGCCGAAGGCACCACGGTACCAGCTAAGGCAAGGCACACCGCCAGCAAAAAAACGTGTCCAAGTGCTGTAATAATATATTATCATACTTCAATTGAAGTATAAATAATACTTGCCACTTCTGAAGTACTTCAAAGGTACTTCAGAGTACTACATGAGTTATAACCCTTAGCTAGCGCCACCAGCAACGTGCTCAAAGGCACCAGCAACGTGCTCAAAGGTAGGCACCAAGCGCTCGAGGTACTCAGTACACCCCGCCCCGCCCCCCCCCATATACACCCTCTCGTAGGCAGCCTCCGCCGCCGCCTGCTGCTCCAGCACATGCTCCTGCAGCTGCTCCTCCCCCAGGCCGTCCCTGTACACCCCATATGGCCGCACGTAACCGCCAGAGTTCCCATAGTAACCCAGCAGCTCCTCTCCTGCGGCGATGGGGCGCGTGGTGACGTATAGTGCCACGATTATCGGGCGATTTTCGCGGAAAGCGGAGCGGTAATGGTGCTCTGACGCCGCCAGGTTGTTGATAAAGACGCAGTTGGGGGGGGTGCCGGGAGGGGGCTCGTTGACCTGGCGAGACAGTGCACGGGCGGGGGTGGGAGCGGTGGTGAGTGCTGGGGGAATGAGGCGGTCTGAGATCTTTAACCTTTGACCATCCTCTGAGAGTGAAGAGTACTTCAAAGTATATACCTCGAAGTACTTGTACACAATAGAAGTATTTACTCTCTAGCCTGGTGGTGTACAAAAACAATTACGGCCATTCGTGGGGAAGAAGGGGAGTCCCCATTTATAATACTACGACTAGTAGTACTTCGAAGCTACTACGTCATACTTCTAGTAGTATGTACCGTAAGGTATTTCAGAAGTTCGGAGGAGCACACAGGCAGGGTGAAAGCGGCAGCGAAAGCGGGGAAGTGATGACGATGATACTAGTGATGGGTATAAACTTGTATCATACGCCGTATAACGTATGTGAATTCGGCGCATAATGTAGACAGATTAACGTATGTATAATATACATTGTACACGGCAAATACGCCGTACATCGCATTTTGGGGCGTACAACTACGCCGTATTTTGTCTAACATATACTTCCGAAGTATATACAGTATATGCTTCGAAACATACGCAGTGACACGTCACTAATGAAACCGGTGGCAGTGAGTGCAGAGAGGGTGTTGGCGGCAAGTGCATGTGCTTGTGTGCTGCTGGGCAGGCTTATGCTGAGGCACTGATCACTGGCAAGAAAGCAGTCTCAGGTGCCATTACCCATGTCAGAGGCAGATGCGTGTCTACACTTCGGAAGCCATCGCTCAGCAGACACCACTAGCCTATGAACCCGTCCACCTTCCACAATTAACCTGTGCACGTGTGAGGCGCTGCTGCCAGCAGAGGCTACATAGACATGCTCGCGCCTGCCCCTTACAGCAGCTCCTAACGTGTGGTAAGCACGCCACATGAGAGTAAGCACCAGCGCAAGGGCCAAGAGCAGTGTCTCGCAGGCAAGCGGCCATGGGCGACCACCATGACCGCAGGTAACTGGAGGTGCATGTCGAGCCTCACTAGCTATGGTCTGCTGTTACGTGAATGCAGTTGTACGGCACTTCATACTCGAAGTGTATGTGTTATACTATACAGAGTACTACTTGAAGTTTATATAATTATTTATGAATACTACAGTACTACAGTAGTAGTAATGACTGCAAGTAGCCATTAGGATTACACATGTAATGCAGCGTGTTCATCCCACCTTGCAGCTCAGACCCCCATTCCACCGCCTCCCAGGCAGCCAGCCGGCAACAACACTCACTGCCACCGTGTCATTGCAGCACTCCTCCGCACAAACCTACTGTAGTATTAACCTAATAACCTTTAGCCACTAACCCAGCACCAGAATTCTGGCAAAACGAATGCCACGGGTGCTGCTCCAGACCCCCAGCCGGCAACAACAGTACAGGCCCCAGCCAGCGTGCAGCACACCGCAGTGGCATGCCACGCGCAGCCTGCAGAGGATAAGGTCGGTAGGCCCCGGTAAAATTCCTGTCCGACTTTTTTCAGGAATTTAGCCTAGGCTTGAGGCAAAACAGGAACGAATTCCTGATTCGCAAATAACTCCTCTGAACACCGTTCTTTTTTGTTATGGCGGGCACCAGTGTGACCGCCAGGGTGAGAGGAGTCGATTGCACACACTTGTGGTTGCAGATAATGTCGTAGTGCTGTCCTGGCAGGAACAGCATGCTGCTCAGCAGAACGTTAAGGCATGCTGGCAGCTGCTGCTGAGCACAGCTTCACTTGCTCAGAAGCACATGAGGCGGTGCTCAGCAGCACCGCGTGGCGGCAGGTACTGAACTGGTGCAGATTGTGGAGGACAAGCTGCTGGTAAAGTGCAATGTGGTGTGATACACGCCGCTTGTAATGTTGACATGTAATTTATCACTGCTATTTTTATAATTTTATTGCATTTTCAAACAGCTTGAGCCGAAAAAGCATCAGGAATTTCAGGATAAAGAACAGGAATCTTGCCTGTTTTCAAAGGGCCAACAATCAGGAATTTGGCCAACATCGAACAGGAAATTTACCGGGGCCTAAAGGTCGTGGTCAAAATGTCAAGATCTTTCCTGACTAGCATTTATTTTAAGAGTAGGTATTTGAGTTTGCCTGTCACTATAAGCGATCTTGACTAGCGGTACTATAAATCGTCGGGGGAAAAGAAGTAAAATAATAAATTATTTTTCTATTTGAAAACTAGGGCCATACCAATGTAGGCCGCTCGGCTGCCCGACACCCACGAGTCACCCAAGTACCCACCCAGGTATGTAGTGCCACACTCACCTTGCAGCCAAAGGTCCACTCCACCCTCGACCGCCGACCGACCGGCCCAGGGTCCCCATCCACCACCAGCGAACGCCCATCCACCACCACATCGCTAAGGTAGCCAGCACTGTCCAAGGCGAGGGCATTAACGCCATAGACGCTCCGTTCTATGGCGCAGCTCGCGGCCGCAGCATACCCCACGTAGGGCACGCAGAACAGGGGCGGCAGGTCAACGCTGGCAAAGGTACCATCCTCCGTGGGGGCCACGGTGGCGCGTGCCAGGTGCAGGTGCGCGCCTAGAAAGTCTGCGGCGGCATCGTGTAGTGTTGTTGTGTGTGTGCCGGTGGCAGCGCTCTCGCTGGTGGTGGCATGCAGGGCTGGTGTGGTTGCGGCGGTGGGGGGCTGTGGGCGCGAGCGGAGAGGCGTGGCGGCGGCCGGCGGCATGGGTGAGGGTGAGGGCAGCAGGCTTTTTGGCGTGGCGGCGGTGGCATCATCATCATGATGCAGAGGTAGCGCCAGTGACGACAAGCATATGCACGTGCGCCGTGCGGTGCCCTGAATTGCCTGCCAAATGGCCGGTGTCGGGCAGTACTTTGGCATGTTTTGCCGGAGGCTATCGTGCTAACCATCATTTTCACTGGTCCAGCCATGAAACTGCCATCCGTAACTGCCTGTACCAACCACCAGTCACATGGCAGTACGTACTGGGGCACCTACCAATACCACACGGCTCAAACCTCAACATCGCCGCTGCGGCTCCATTGTGCACACTTCAACTGTGGCGCTCGCCCTCCATGCCTGCTGTGTGGTCCAACTGCTTGGCTCAAGCACGCATCACCGTCACAGGCCAGCAGCTGTTGAGCAGCACCATGGGGCACCAGTGCTCAGCAGCAGCCAGACAGTTCCCAGTGCCAAGGGCCCGGGGACAGCCAGCATGTTTTATGGCAGGGCTTCACCGCCGAGCCAGCGCGCTTGTCGCCGTTTCTTAGATGAAGCCTCCGTTTCCGGGTGCGCTTTTTTTGAACACGGGGCTCCTGAGCAACTCGAGCGCCTCAAGACATGTCATTGGGTCAGCTGGAACACACGCTGACCAACCTTGTAGCTGGGGAACAGACTTACCACCCACTCCGCCCCCGTCGTTTTCTCTTGTTTTGCATTAGTTTTTGGGCACTACTACTACTTGATGAGCGTGCACGTGTGTATGCCGCTGCCACTTTGAGCGTTAGTGAAGTAGCTGCGCAGCAAGTAAAGTGCTCAGCGGTTGCATTTCTTGCCTTGAGAAAGGCGTCACGGACTGCAGGGCAGACAGCACTTGTACAAAAAGGCCTTATCTGGCGCCTCGCAACATGCACAGCAGTGCTGCTGGAGTGAAATCGCGAGCTTTCAGCTGCCTGCACTACACACTTGGAGCAGTGTCATATTCCTCCACGCCAGTAAGGGGGCACAAGGCAAAAGCAGTCGCAGGCTAGCGCTGCAGCAGACAGCGTCGGCACCTCATGATGCCACCCCACTGAGGCTACTGCTGCTGCGAACTGGTGGTGCTGGCACTGGTGGCTGCTGTTGCTGCGGCTGCGGTCGTGCAGTGCAGCAGTTGCAGCCGCATCAGCACCGTCCCCATGTACCCATACCTGTTTCCGCCTGCGCCTGCGCAGCATGCTTGCCGCAGTTGCTGCATACACCACGCCAGTCCTGCTGCCGCTACTGGTGCGACAGCTGTTGCTGCATCGGTCGCAGTTGGTGGCGGCGGGGCGGTGGTAGGGTGCATGGAAGGCGCAGGCAGCGCCGACCAGGGCTGCCGCACCAGCTAGGCTCGCGGTGATCTGCATGCCTGTTAGCGTAGTGCGTGTCAGCACGAGCACTGCGGAGGAGGACTCATGCGCACGTCTGGCTCTCCCCACGTAACGCCCAAAGAAACGTCCAGAAGAGACTCTCTTAGAGAACGCCAACGTGGCGCACCAGCTGCAGGGTGTTGCAGGGTGGAGAACTGTGGGCGGCAAACGAGCTGTAGACAAGTGGATGGGAGACCGGGTGTGACCAAGGCGTCACGCAGCGGCACAAAGCTGGCAGGGTGCTGCTTTCCCCTGGTCTCGCCCCCTCCACACATGCGGCAGGGTCTGCCCTGCCGCACCCAAGGTGCTGCTTGGCGCTGGAGTTGCGAAAAGATGGGTCCTGCCTTTGGCAAGCACACGGCCGAGTGTTGACGGCATCACGCAAGTAAGCCGTACCGCCAGCGGCATCCTTAGCCACAAGAGTTACTGCAGCGACCGGGGCGCAAGTATTACTACGCCGTACAGTGTAGGGTGTGGGGGGCTCTTTACGCAGTATTGCTTTGTTCACCCCCTTGCACGGGCCCACCCAGGGTGACGGCCCCCTGCCGGCGGGAAGGCCTAGAGTTTATCGCTCCTAGTTGAGTTTTCACATGGTTAGGAGCAGGTGGACAATCCCCCCGTGGGCTTTGCCCTTGGAATTTGCCGGCAGTATCTGGGCTTGCTGTAGCAACTTTGTAGATTCCTTTCACTCGAAGTTGTGCACATGTCGTCGAACTACTGCTACAGTAGTCTACCGGTGACCGGTACCTCTTGCACTTCCGTGAAGCGCACGCCACCGTGACCGCACCACCCCACTCCATGCGAACACCACCAAAACGTAAAAAAAAGCACCGACACCACAGGACATGGCCATGTGTTTTTTTAAAGCCTTCGAGGGGCGGGCGTGCCTCAAGTGCACGCATGCCATAAATGTGGTCATAGCATAGCTGAGACCACCCAGGGGCTGGCACTTGCTTCCCTCACAGCTGCTATTGCTAGACGGGAGGGATGGCCCAGACAGGGCATACAGTGTGCCCCAAAATCCCCCACCCGTTTGGTGTTTGGAATGCATGCACCATGCTTCCCGTGTGCAAGCACACGTGACATTTAGCGTGCAGTTACGTTGGGTTTGCCGGGCAACGCTGCCGGGTTGACCCTGTGTCTGTGGGGACGCACAAACAGAACTGACAGGAGCTGCAGGCATACCAGACAGTACGCTAGCCGTGAAAACTCCTACAGTATTCACTCACCTTCCTCTGCTGCTACTGTAGTGTCACTTAAATTAAAACACCATAGTCTCTAACCTGGCCCAGTTAAACGTGAAAAAATCTGGTTGCTTTTCTGAAGAAAGTGTATTTATACTAGTAGTATACCGGTACTTCGAGTACCTTATAATAATGTTTCTGGTAAATTGTATCACCAATTACCTAGTTCATAGGCCGTTCTGCGCGGAGTTTAATACTACTATTAGTATATAAATGATATAATTTTTCAACTTCAAAAGTACAGAATAACTCTAACATACCGCTCCAAGTTGAAGTACGTGTGTATCACTTGAGTAGATACACATAATGTCACGGTCACCATGTTGGCCAGGCCACAGCTCACTCGTCACCAGCTTGTGATGACACCAATGCGGCAGCTGCTAGCAGCCTGCAGCTCTGCAGCTACTAGTTGTACTACTAATACTAGTATGGCAGCCTGACTCGAGGTTACCTGCTACCAACGCAGCAGTAGTAGTGCGCGAGTATACTTCACAGGTATTACTAGTAGCACCGGTACTACCTAGTGGAAATTTAACTGCAAGTTACTCGAACTTATTGAAGTGGTGGACCCCGGATGGCCACTGGCATATACTTCTACTGAAGTACAGATGATACTTCAAGTACATATGTAGTGCATGCTCTACCGTCGTGACTGCTAGTGTAGTACTAGGAGAGTCACGGTAACATGACCTGTGCACAATGGGTGAACGACGGTCAACGGTTTAAATTCACTTTGGGAACTGTAATCATCCACGCTCACTGAGCAGCTACCGTGGCTGCAGCGGTGCTGCATTTTTTAAAATGCAAGTTACCAGCGCTTTAGGGCTGCTCGATCGATGCAATGACATGCGATGCAGAGTACTGCAGGTGCCTCAAACCCACGGGATGTATGTATGCCTTTACCCAAGACGGCTGGTACATACTACACTGTCTGACTCAGTAGTACATAGTACCATGATGGGACGGTGTGCAGCTTTGAGGTGATCTTCAAGTTGAACTTGGCAAGTTGCCATGGATGATCAAAAGCACTGGGGCTGTCAGTTTTACAGTAGCTGGGGCACGCGTAACCGTGCGGCCAAACTTCACAACTAACTACTGCTAGTAATCTTCAAGTGCGGATACATCAACTTCAAAATTTTCAAATCGCATTTACAATCTACAAATACTGTAGCTTGTTTGAAAGTTTCCAAGAAGCCTTGAAGTTCACGAATGCATTCAATAAAGTTACTAACTACTTCATAATATAGTATACTTCAAGAAGTAGTATAATGTCATGCCGGGTGCAGGATAATGCAATATTGATATCCCAAGCATGGGAGTTGAAAGCAAGATGGGCCTGGCACCGTGCGGCACACACTCTGGGTAGTGAATTTAAGCTTTCATCAACTCCTCTGTGGTATATTTTCCTTTGTAATGCCGCATGCCGTTTGGCGGTTCCGAAGAGTCTAATTCAAAGTTCACATGTTTGCGGTGCTGCGTCTTCAACTTACAACTCGGAGTGAAAACTCACATCTGACTCAGTGAAAGCCTTTGTCAAACTCCGCTTACCAGTAGGGCGCAGTAGAAGTGCTCGAGTTAGACTCCGCTTATGCTTACGGCGCGGCCCGGGAAATGCCCTGTGCACATGGCGAGCACTTGACTATAGTCGACTATCCGTGTTGCTAGCCAACAAGATGGATATGCTCGGCTCAGCATGGTGACCGTGACTGCAGTACTGTGCGCTCTGAAGCAAACACCCCTCAGTGGCACTCTGCGTGGTGGACTACATCCCACTACTTATACAGTGTCACATGATGTTGCGTGAGGTGTGTATTTCGCAGTATACTTCATACATGCATTGTAATACTTTGTCGTGCATTGGATTCGTGTCATGGCCGAGCGGGCTGGCATGCATGTGTCATGGGCTCTTGCACGCCCCCAAGTGCAAATATAACTACTGAAGGATATAAATATCTGCACACCTCGGGCGCACACCACAAGATCCTTGAAGTTGCACAGCACCCCAAAACTTGTGTGTGTGTTACACACACCGCTGCGCCGCGCCGCGCGGCGCGCCCTGCGACCCCCCTCCCCCCCCGCCCAATTACAACATTTACGACGGCGAAACGCGCAGGTCGCCGTGGCGCGCAGACAACAACCCGCGAATCTCCTGAAAAATACCGGGGGGAAAAAAAACTTTTTTGGACCCGCACACACCGCAAATTTTGACAAAAACGCCGCTGGTTCGGTTTGCGCATCGCGGCTGCTGCTGCCTGCAACACGGCCGCTCTAGTCCGACTGCTGCTCTGGAGATCTCTCTGCAGCAGCAGCAGCCCTCACACACGAAAACTGCTGCATGCAAAGTCTCTGCAGTCTGAGATGGAGCACTCAGCAGGGGGTAAGTAAGGATCCAGCCAGCTGAAGCTTCTGCAACACCCACACGTGCATTTGTGCGACGGCACATGCCTCACGCAGCAGCACCAATGGGCGCGGTGGTAGCGCAGGCTTACACCCGGTTACGGACAGCTGAGACCTAGCGCCGCGATTGATTGTCCGACGGGCACACAAGGCCGCGCACCCCCGAAAACGGGGATTCCGTAGGGATTCTTTTTTTTTAAGCCGTTTCACATCGTGACCGAGCTCCACCGGGCCTTTGGGACGCTGCTGAAGTGGTGGCCACTACTACCGGTGGCAGCTCGCCAAAAACCTGAGGCGCGCCCAGTCCGAGCACACACTGCAGCACCAGCATCAGGCGGGAAGGCACGCGGTGGCGGGTCGCGCAAACGCAGCCGCAAAAATCCAGCGCCAGTGGTCCCGGCAGCGCTCGGTGAGACGCCTCTGCGCACCCGGCGCGCATGTTTGTTTGTTCACAGTTCGAAATCCATCCAGGGCGGCAGCAGCCGCCCGGGTACCAGTGGCCAGGAAGCGAGCACCCGCAGTCAGTGTGCTTTTGAAGTTCCTTGCAAGCAAGCTCTTCGTGGCACGCGGCCCCATCTCACACCCTCTGCTGCTGCACAGCAGCTTTGGCGCACCGTTGCAACGCCACCGCCAGCAGCACATGCACCCACCAGCAGTACGATGTTGTAGGCCAGCTCGGCCACCCTGCGCTGCCTCTCGATTGTACTTCCGAAGCGGCAGTGGCGTCGCTGTCGCTGTGCGTGCGGCTGCCCCCGACAACGCCGCGAGCCACGATCGCTCAGAAGCACGTGCGGTGCTGCCGTGCAGCAGGTGCAGGATGCACCTACTCAGCTCAGTTTGCACAAGTGTGCACAAGTGTGCGCTGAACCATGAATGCAACATGACCGTCCCGGCAGGCGCGCTGATGATGATGCAGCAGCGGCAGCACACCACACACTTTTCGCTGCTGCTGACACACACCGCGCGCGCTTGCGGGACCGCTGATGCTGCTGCTGCCCTTGCCGCGCCCAACCGCAGTGAGCTACCCGAATGCCGCATCCCTGAGCCAGCCCCCATCCATGGACAGTGACCTGCCATCGTGCTCAAGACGGTACCCAGCTGCTGCTGCGGTTGCGGTGGCGGCGGCGGCGGCGGCGACGGCAGCAGCAGGTGCATCAACAGCAAGCGCGCCCTGCTCAGCAGCACAGTGCAACATGTGCAGGCTGCGTCCCGCCACCGAGTGCACCGACGACACACGCGCGCAGTCTGCAGCTCCAACGACAGCCCAGCGGCGGCGCCTCGCCGGCGGCCTCCTGCAGGTCCGCAGCGCGTGCTGCTGCGCCAAGCTGCTGCACAAACAGCTGTCGCAGCAGGCAGCGCATTCAACGGCTGTGGCTCCGCCCCCCCCTGCCGAGCGCCAACTGGGCTCGCACAAAACGCTGGCTAGGCTCGGCAGGCAGTGCTGCGACATGGAGCGCGACCGGCGCGAGATGGCCGTGGTCCGCGGTTTCCAGCTCCAACAGCTCTCTTCCGGCGCCACCACAACCGTTCACGTGTTGTTGGAAAGACACGTGGGCCGGCGCACAGTGTGCGTCATAGAGCTGGAGCACTGGGTGCCCGCCGGCACGCTGGCGGAGCTGGCGTGGGGCAGCGGACCTCTGCCGTCATTGACTGCACGCCTGGTGGCCGGCGGGCTTGTCAGCGGGGCGCGCTACCTGCAATCGCTGGGCGCCTCGCACAGGTGGGCGCAGCAACCTGTGCTGTCAGGCTGGCAGATCGCTCATGTATGCTGTGAGCCAATGCTACGGCGGTGCACGCCACCCAGTTGAGTGCAATGTGGGCTAGCGCAGTCACGGTGTGCCATTTCAAGCACGGTGGCAGCATGTACCGCCGCTGCCGGCACCGCACCACCACCACATGCCACGGGATCGTCGTGACACAGCAGCGCCCATGCCAATCCGTGCTCACGTGTGCTGATGCACTGCCACATCTTGTGCGCCGCTGCCGCTGCTTTTGCCTGTCCCAACTTCAACTTCAACAACAACTTCAACAACAGGGACGTGGAGAGCCTGCACGTGCTCGTCAACGGCAGCGGCACCGCCAGGCTGGCCGGCTTCATCAGCGGCAGCGAGGCGCCCACCGACACATCACACGCACCCAACACGCCCGCTGCCCCACCCACAACTTTAAGTTGCAGTTTTGCATCCCTCGTCACGGAGGTGGTCGGCGGCGCGTCCCCTTGGAGCACCAACATCAGACATGGGGTCTGCGCAGCCCCCCACGAGCTGCTGCAGCACCTGCTGCCCTACCTGCCACAGCAAGCGCCGAGGCTGGTGCGCCGAGCCCGCTCTGCCGTGAGCTCAGTGCTCAGCAAGTGCTTCTCCCGCTGGCACCGGCACAGGTCCTGTAACCGCGGCTCAAGTGCTCAGCAGCAGCGCCCCTTGCAAGGGGCTGACAGCGGTGGCGTGGCTGCTGCCGCTGCTGCATCAGCCGCTCCTGCGTCCACCACCACCAGCGGCAGCAGCAGCAGGAGCCGCTGCAGCCGCTGTGGCATCGGCAGCAGAGACGCCGCTGGCAGCCGGCACAGCAGCAGGGACAGCTGTGAGCGCCGCAGCTGCAGCACGGTTACCACCAGTACTAGCAGCTGCAGCAGCTGCAACACTTTTCCGTCTCCAGTCAGCACGTGCGACAACAGCTGTCGCACCGCCTACAGCAGCTGCTCCCAGCAGGACTGCGCACACCGGCGGCAGCAGGGCGACGTGTGCAGCGGTGGCGGCGGTGACCTCAGCAACTTCAACAGTGACAATTTCAACAGATCTCGAGACATCTTCAGCACCAGCAACTTCAACAGCAGCAACTTCAACCGCAGCAGCTTCGACATCAACTTTGACAGCAGCGACTTCAATAGCAGCAACTTCAACAGTACCAACTTCAACAGCGGCAGCGCCTGCTGGGGCGCGGCTGGCACAGGCGACCGCACTGCTCAGGCGCCACCACCCACGCCGCCACTGACATCAGCAGCCCCGTCACCAGCGGCGGCGGCGCAGCAGCAGGGCAGCGACAACTTCAAACCCTCAGCAACCGAGGCAACAAACACAGAAGCCACCGCGCGCGAGGACTGGCCTGGGTGGGCTAGGCGCGCCTTTGCTGAGCACATGCTGTACGCCACTCCGCGATCCCTGGGGCACCTGTCCCGCGAGGCTCAGGTGCAGGCGCGGCACATGCAGGTGATGCAGGGGCTGGGCTGTGCAATGGCGCAGGAGCAGCAGAGCCAGTCGCCTGCTCAGCATAGCCAGGAGGGCAGCAGCAGCGACAGTCCCCCTGCTGGCGCACCGGCGGCAGCGGCAGCGGCAGCGGTGGCGTGCAGCAATCCGTTTGCGGGGCGGCGCCTGCCAGCACTGGGGCGGCGTCGCCTGGCGCAAGTTGAAGTTCCGACTCCAGCACAGTGACTACTTCAACTGCAGGAAGTTCTTCTCCTTCTGCGGCGTCATCAAGTGGAAATGAAAACACGGGCTATTGCCTGTCCGGCGGCTGCTACTGCGGCGGCGGCGCGCTCGTGAGGCGTTGCGTCACGTACCACGTGCGGCGGCCTTCAACGGGAAGGGAAGTCAACCGCCCCTCCAACTTCAACTTCAAATTCAGCAACTTCGACCTCACACAACCTCAACAGGACGTCAGTCGGTGTCACACCAGACACTGTAATAGTAAGTGCCCGCCCTCGCCAGTGCCTGTCCACGTGATGGCAGCCTGCGTGCCTGGCACCAGGTGGCAGCCAGCCGAAAATGCTGAGCGGGCCAGCTCTATACGATAGAGCTCTCCACACCACGCTAAAACACATGTTGCGGCAGTGACGGCGGACACACCGCCCTTTTTTTGGCAGGCATGTACGTCGACAGCGACTGTGCAGCACGAGCGGCCGCCATTCAGCAGCCACGGGCTGGTGTATAGTACTACGTGGTACTACTAGTATGTGTGGGGGGGTGACAGGTGGTAGTAGCAGTGCCGGCCGTGCGCCGTGGCACTCACGCCAGCATGAATCATGCTTGTGTGTGTAGCAGTTAGCTGTTGATTTGCATGGTGGTGTGTGACGGCAGGGGGCACTGCGCCTCTCTGGCCGCCAGTCTGGCTAACCTGCCAGCAAAAGACCCGGTGGGGAGTCGATGCAGTGCACGCGGCGGGTTGCAGCGTTCCGGTTTTTGTGTGTGTAGGCATAGCAGAGCATTAGCAGGCATCTGTGATTCCGAGCTGCCTGCAGGCATGGCATGTGTACGGTTTCCGACTGGTGGAATGATGCATCAGTCACTCTCCACCCTCCCATTGGTAGCGTGCGGTAGTGCAGGGGGGGGGTATTATAAGCGGTCCTGAGCCTACTAGCGCCCCACCCTGTCCCCAATCCGTGAGCAAAATGCTTACTCCAGTTAATGACAACATTCCTTGCTTCCATACAGCTGACGGCCGCAGCCGTGCGTGCCTATGGTGTTGATTTCTGCATGCCCTGTTGTGACTGATGTGCGGGGAACGCCTAGGCCGCCGCAGTGACCCTCTCTTTTGTGTGCCTGCACATGGTGACACCAGGCACATGGCCTACCCACTGCTCCAGCCTGCCAGTACATGTGTGGCTGCGGGCCCTGCCTCTGTGCAGCAAATTGAATGGCATCACACTATAGCTAGCGGTAAGTTCTGCCAGCATAGCCCCCAGGAAGCTGGCTCCCTTCATTGCCAAGCCTTGGCTGTCGCCTGCACTGCACTGGGTTGGGGCATGCCATGCCTGCCATAGCAGTAGTGCGCCATGTACTGAGGTATCATGTGACACATGGGTGTCAAATATCATTTGAAATATGGTGTACCAGGAAGCGTAGCACTGCTGGCAGCCACTGCACGCTCGCCCAGCGGGTCAGTTCCGAAGCACAGCACTGGAGGTATTGTGTGCAACTGCTGTTGCCGCCAAGCCTTTGCTGAGTGGGCTCAGCACTTGTGGCTGTTCAGGCATACCACAACAGACCTGAGGTTCACCATGTCACATGTGCTGCATGCACATATATACCTTAAGGGTACTCACCGGCGCGTGTAGGGTGTGGGCCACTGGTTCTGACCAAGTGGATAGATCACCACACAGGCTT
>JAULBY010038688.1:0-13927 GCA_032358315.1 Ophiocytium majus | reverse complement strand
GGGGGGGGGGAGGGGGCGGCTCTGCCGGGGCTGGGGATGGGGGGGGACAGGGCGCGGCAGCTGCAGGTGCAGGAGAGGGCAGCCGCGGCGGCTCAGCGCGCGGCGGAGGAGCTGCGGCGGTTTCAGGCGGCGGAGGCGGAGGCGCGGGCTGCTCAGCAGGCGGAGGCGCAGCGGCACGCCGCTCAGCAGCAGCGGGAGCAGCAGTACGCCGCCGCTCAGCAGCAGCAGCAGCGGGACCAGCAGCAGCGGGAGCAGCAGCAGCTCGCGGCGCAGCTCACGGCGCAGCAGGCGGCGATGGCGGCGGCCGCCCTGCAGGCGCAGCAGCAGCAGCAGTGGCAGCAGGCGCCGTTGGCCGCTGAGCAGCAGTGGCAGCACGGGGGGGGGGCGTCCCCAGTGCAGCGCCGCAGCGGCGCGGGGGGGGCGCCACAGCAGTATGGGGGGCCCCCGGGGTATGGGGGGGCGGCAGAGGAGGCGTGGGGCGGCGGCGGCAGCGGAGGGTACGGGAGCGCTGGGGATTGGCAGGGGCAGGAGCAGCAGTGGCAGCAGCAGCAGCAGGCGCAGGCGGGCGGGCGGGCGGCGGTGGCGCCGGGGGGGGGCGTGCGAAACATGCATAACCCGCCGGACCCGTCTGTGGCTGCCGCGGAGCACGTGAGGCGCGAGCAGTACCGGTGAGTCTGTCTATACGTTTGTACATACGTACTTCTGAAGGACATGGTATGTACTTGATATACTTGGAACACACTTCTGTAGTATACTGACATGCTGGGCGCCACCAGACAAGGTGAAGTGACTGCTGCTGCTGCAGTGTGGGGTGAACTGTACAGTGTACCAGGAAGCGCCAGGGTGAGTCTGTATGGGAGTGATCATGATGCGACGGAACAGAGTTCAGGGACCTCCTTCAGGAGCACCTGCTCAATACAACGCAGCAGCTTAAGCAGTTGCCATTGACCTGGTGCAGCATTGGCTGCGCGCGCGGTCCATGGCGCAAGCACCGACAAGCGTTCCTGGCAGCAGCGGAGCAGCAACATCATCAGCAACATGAAGGGAAATTGCCTTGGAATGACGGCTTTCAACGTAGGGGTCCTGTCGAAGGCGGCCGCCTTTCGAAGAAGCGCCCTGTACAGAACTCTCACCACTCGGCCGTGGCCTGGTGACGGCATGGCAAAGCCTCAGGCAGTCCGAATAGTGGCAGAAGCCTTCTCACAACATCTCGTCACTGCAACATCAACTTCGGCGCACTTTCTCTTGGGAACTGTACCTGGCCGTTGGGTTGATTTTTTTGCTTGTCCTGTCAAAGCTGTGTGCCAGCTGCCAGCTAGCCAGACAAGCAGCCCACGCAGGCGAAATGGCGGCAGGCAGCTCAGAAGAATTTCTACAACTTGCGAAAGTGTGTCAGTTTATGCCACGTGTATACATTTGCAATAGTCACAGCTTGCTAATGTATGCATTTCAAACCAAAAAGGTGACTGAGCCCCATGTGTGTGCCGATGGCGGCTGCTGCTAAGGCCATGAGGCGCGACCAGTGCCGGCGAGACTGTACACAGCGGCAGTCACCTACCCAGTGCTCTGGAGTTGAAGCGGATGTGGCTGCAATTTGGGTGTGCGCCAGCGGCGGCTGCTATTGAGGCTGCGAGCAGTGCCATTGAGAGTGTGTACGGGGTGGTCAGTTACCCAGCGCCGTAGAGTTACAGCAAATGTACTACGTGGAAGTAATGGTGATAATTGTATTTACTTGCTACAGTAGTGTATTCGCGTAAGCCATGCATGCCGGCGTGCACGAAGCAATGGCACACGCCCAGCACTACATACACAGACTCACAAGCCTCTACTACAGCAGAATGATGCTTTAAAAAGCAGCATTTTTTTCTCTGTATGCCATTGGCGGAATTGATCAACAAATTTAGTTCGAACTCACAAACCTGTCTTGCCGCTTTGTCCGCCACACGCACCCACCCCCCGTGCGGCGCCGCAGCCGAGAACTTGAGGCCCAAATACAGGCAAAAAAAGCTAGGCGGCGCGGCGCAAGGCCTCCTTTGGCATCCCCGCCGGCCCCCCGCCCTGGCAGTCGCAGCAGCACCAGTAGCCGCCCTTTGAACACGCGCCGCCACCACCACAGCTCTTGCGGGCATAACCTTTTTTGTAAACATACTACAGTGGTATGACGCTTCACACAGCAGCAGCTTCATTCCTACGCCATTGTCGGGAACGAGTAACAACTTCAAACTCACAAACCATCTTTCACCCTTCTCCCCCGACACGCGCCCACCCCCCGTGCGCCGCCGCAGCCGCGAGCTGGAGGCCCAAATACAGGCAAAGAAAGACCAGGCGACAGCAGTATATTGCTTCAAAAATCAGCAACTTGCTCCGCCATTGTCGGGAGCTATTGACATAATTATATATTCACAAAACCTGTTTTGCCTCTCCTTCCACTGCACACACACACCTCCCGTGCGGCGGCCGCAGCCGCGAACTCCAGGCTCAAATACAGGCAAAAAAAGATCAGGCGGCGCGGCGAAAGGCCTCCTTTGTTGTCCCCGCCGCCCCCCCGCCCTGGCAAGCGCAGCAGCACCAGCAGCCGCCTTTCGAACACACGCCGCCACCACCACAACCGTATGGCGTAAGTGCCACGGCTCCACCCCCCTATGGGGGGGGTGGGGGGGCGGGGGGGCTCCCCGGGGCCGCTGGGGGGTACCCCCAGGGGGGCGGGGGGGCGGCAGGGGGGTGGCATGGGGGAGGGGGCGAGCTCAGCAGGGAGGAGCAGGTGAGGACGCGTGTTGGCTGCGTGTTTCAGTAGCTGGATGATTGTGTGTCGTGGGGTGTGACTGGCTGTGCTGTGTGCTTGCTGCGATGGCGGTGGGTGGCGGGGGGCGGGCCTCGCTGTCGCGCGGTCGTGGCCCCGCGCAGCACGTGTGCTCCCTGACCCTGGTCCCTGTTGCCGCTGCTGCCGTGGTGCTGCTGCGGCGCTGCGCAAGTGGCGGCCTGCGCATATAGCGTGTTGGCATTTGTACTTCAGAAGTATACACGTATCAATACACCATATCAGCCGTGTATGGCGTCTCTGGGCGTATAAATACTTTTCCAAGTATGCTGTATTTCCTACCGTATACCATGAAAAACGTTATATGCCCTGGCACCTATCCACTATTCTCCGTTCACCGCTGCTCCGGCCATGATTCACCATAGAACGCGGGCCTGATCACCTCTTGCTGCTGCCACCGCCGCGATGCCGCCATCGCTACCGCCACCGTTACCGCCGCCGCCGTCACCGCCGCCGCCACTGCCGGTACTGCTGCTGCAACTGCCGCTGCTGCTGTCGCGCGCGCCGTTGTATTGCCGTACTTCTTCAAGCTTGCTGGTACAACTTCAACTAAAAACACAGTAACTTCAACTACAACTGTAACTGCTGCTGCCGCTGCTGCTGCCACCGCTGCTGCTGCTGCCACCGCCGCTGCTGCTGCCACCGCCGCCGCTGCTGCCACCACCGCTTCTGCTGCCACCGCCGCTGCTGCCGCCATTCCACAACTTGAACTACAACTTCAACTAATGCTGAGCAGGTGGCGGCGTACCAGGCGAAGCTGGAGCGGGAGGCGGAGGCGGGGGCGGGGCTGGGTGACAGGGGCGTGCCCCCTGGCTTTGAGGCCGGGCCGGTTCCCGGGTCTATTGTTCGCAAGGAGGTGCACGCGGGCAGCCGTGCGGTCGCCAAAGCTCAGCAGCTGCATCAGCAGGCGCTGCAGGTAAGAATTTGTCATTTTTTCCCTTGCACTTTAGGGCTGGCATTGCTCTGCCTTTGAACTTGTCCATGGCCTACCTCCGAGTTTGATACAATTACTAGTGTAAGGAGGTGCGCGCAGGCAGCCGCGCGGGTGCCAAAGCGCAGCAGCTGCATCAGCAGGCAGTTCGGGTGCGAAATGTTGCCGTGCGCCTTGCACTGTCGGGCTGGCATTGCTGCGCCTTTAACATTATCCATGGCCCATCTCCGAGTCTGACACTACTGCATGGAGGTGCGCGCGGGCAGCCACGCGGTCGCCAAGGCGGCGCAGCTGCATCAGCTGTTGTTGGGCTGCCCTCCAAATGAGCTGCTCGTGCTACACCGCATCTTGCAACCAATGCCTGGTTTATCATGTAGTGCTTGTGAGGTGCACGTGTGTGTGCATATGTACGCACCGGGACATGGGCTGGCGCGTGCCAGCGGTCTCGTGCGCACGCAATGGAGGGGAGGATTTGCATGTTGAACTGGACCTGCACCTCAACAGCTGCGACCCTACCCGCTCACGCTCCCCCGCCCGCGCCCCCAGTTTGGGCCATATCTGTGCCGTCCAATGGTAGCTCACGCCAGTGTGCACATGACCCCACATCCCAACATAAAAAAGGTCCAACTTCAACTTGTCCAAACTTCAACTTGTCCAGGTCACCGAGCACGGCGTGCCGCAAACCTTCTGCCACCGCCCACCACGAGCATCCCCACCCGCCGCACACACACCCTCACAAACCTGTCCCACCCACTCACTGCCTCCGCCTGCCCCCTCCCTCACCTGCTACACCAAGTTCCGCCCGCCACACCCCCTCACAAACCTGCCCCTCCCTGCTCCCCCCCCCTTTCCCCCCTCCCCCTCCCCGCTACACCACCAGCAACAGGCCTTGAGTGGTCACTGGCCTCCCGGCCCGCTTTCGCCACCCCCTGGCTCCCTAGGCCCAGGCGGCGGTGGCGGTGGTGGCGCCGGTGGCAGCGCGTACAATCTGTGGGACGCCCCTCCTCCTGGGTTGAATGACGGTGGTGGTGGCCGGGGTGCTGGTGGCGGCGCTGTGGCGGGCGGCAGCGGCGGGCACAGGATTGGCCGCGGGATTACTGACCTTATGGGGCACGGCTCTCCCACCGCGGAAGCCAAAGTACGTGCTCACTACTTACTTCGAAGTATACTTGAAGTATGTACTTGAAGAACTTTCTTCGAAGTAGAAGTGTACACGTAAGTATGATGTACTTCTGAAGTATATAGCTCAGTATGTGTTCTTCAAATATAAATACTACGTAGTATACCATATATGTCATGGTATACAACGTGTGTGGTGCATACTTGTTGTGTATGCGTACAATGCACTTCTTGAAATGTACTACAGTAGTATGTTCTTAATGTACTTCGAAGTATGTTTACAATGTATTTACATGTACTTCAAGTACTACTGTAGTGGTAACTTGTTGGTAGGTGCACTGTGCAGCATACATAGCTCTAAAGGGTTCTGACCCGCACGTGTAGCGGGCTATTATTGTTGTTGACCAGCTGGATACGTCGCCTCAGAGGCCTTGGGCTAGGATGTTGCCCCAGCCGCGGCAGTACTGGTCTTAGCGCGCCTTTAGCCGTGGCCCCCACAAATGCACACGCTCGCGCCGCCACCACCCATGGCAGCCGTGAGTTGCGCCGCATACAGTTGGAGTTGACATAGGCTTGATTGAAGTATGAGCGCGCGGCCACGATGCGCCAAGGTGCGGATGGCAGCTCCCTTGTGAACATCACAGAAGAGGATCCAGGTGCTGCTGCCACTGCTGCTACTGCTGCTGTTGCGCCTGCGGCAGCCGCGATCTGCACTGCGTTCAGGGGTGCCGTGTTGCTGCTGCTGCTGCTACTGCTGCTGCTGCTGTTGCGCTTGCGGCAGCCGCGACCTGCACTGCGTTCAGGGGTGCCGTGTTGCTGCTGCTGCTGTCGCTGCTACTGCTGATGCTCCCTGCTGCTGCTGCCACTGCCACTGCTGCTGCTGCGCCTGCAGCAGCCGCGATCTGCACTGCGTTCAGGCGTGCCGTGCTGCTGCTGCTGCTGTTGCAGCGGCCGCAAGCTGCAGTGTTGTATGCATTGCTGCTGTTACTGTTGCCACCGCTTTTCAGACATGCACACACGTGGGGCGGTGACTAACACTCCAACTCCCCCCCACCCCCCACCCCCGCCCCGGACTGCGTGTTGCAACGTGGTATGACTGGCAAAGGAGCGGCAACGGCAGCTGGCAGTTGATCTGGCGCAGCAGGTGAGCTACGCGCCCGCCCAGAAAAAAAAACGGTTTTAAGAAAAGGGGGTAAATGTTCAAGCCTCTGCCTTCCCCCCTAGCACTAGTGGCCCAGCACAATGGAATTGGTGGACGTGGGTCTGTTTTTGCAGCGCGCACGGCTGGCTTTTGGCGGCATCGCACAAATAAGCCCTGTTGTTAATTGTACTCTGCATCATCCCTAGCCCTCAAGGACACTGACTGGCGTGTGTAGGTGCGGGGACTGTCTGGTGTTTTTGCCAGGTGGACAACTCACCCCACAGGCTTCGGCCGGGCGTTTTTGCCCCATCCACGGCAGTTTCTGGGCTGAGTGAACAGAGACGGCGCTCCCAAAGTACCGCCCCCCCCCCCCACACACTCCCCATTGCTTTGGACCAACGAAAGAAATGTACCCGGCTGACTGCTTGACGACTATACGGTAGCTGGTCTCGCTGTCACGACTTTCATCAACCTGGTGTTCTCCTTGCACGCATTTTGCTGGCTGCCCCACCTATATCTGTTGTAACGCTTGAAGCAAATTACGGTACATGTCGAAGTACGTACATATCTTACATGCTTCTACTTCTACTTCTGGTACATTGAATATTTTGAACTACAATCCAGCCACAGTGCACTCGCAATCTAGTTCGCTTTGACTTGGTGCGGCATGCGGTTTAGTGCGGGGTCCAGACACCTGTCACAGGCCACATGATTCTGTATACACGATACACAATGCGGGTTGTCGATTTAGTGCGGGTCTTGCTTTCGTGCGGGGTGCTAGCGGGGTGACACTACCCCGCGCTAAATCACGAGTGCACTGTACTGGGCTGTCTTGATGCTTCTCCAATGTTTGCCGGGCTCAGGCGGAGCTGCACACAACATGCGGTTTGTTCGCTTTCTTCTTTGTGTTCCTGCGCTTGACGCATGTGCACGCAATGCAATGCAATGTAAACAATGCCTTGTGTGTGGTGTGTCACGCCAGGTGGAGGACCAGCGGGCGCGGGGGCAGGCGGCAAGTACACTACTCTGCACCAGTTGGACCTTGAGCATATCTTCTTGAAGTACTTCAAGTACATGTAAGGTTTACTTTATGTACTTGCGCTTGACGTATGTACACGTTAGGTAATCAAAATAAAAAATGCCGTGTGCGCGGCACGTTGTGACAGGTGGAGGACCAGCGGGCGCGGCGGCAGGCCGCAAAGGCGCAGGAGGCGGCAGAGGAGGCGCGCGAGGCCGCCAGGATCGACGCGGAGCGCGCCGAGCTGGCCACAAAGTGCGGTGACATACATGCACTTCGAAACTACTTCTGAAGTAATACTGAAGTATGTAGATCAACATAGCCGCATGTTGATAAATGTCACCATCCGCAGAGCGGTTTCTGGGCGCCCAGTTTGAAGGTTACAAGGCAGACTTGCGTCACTTCTGAAGTAATGTTGATCTACATCAATTTTGAAGGAAGGTGCAGGCAGGAGGCGGCGGAGGAGGCCCTCAAGGCCGCCAGGATCGACGCGGAGCGCGCCGAGCTGGCCACAAAGTGCGGTGACATACTACAGCAGTATATGCACTTCAGAACTGCTGTGCAGCATAGTCGTATGATAAGTGCCACCATCAGCAGAGCAGCTTTTGATAACCCAACTTGACGCAAGGTAGGCCTACGCCAAAGCACAGTAGACCTGCCTCAACTCTGAAGGGACACAGTGCGGTGATGCTTGTTTTGCACTTCACGCACCCGCATTGTGAACATGCGCCTGTCACCTAGCTGGACAGTCACGCATTATGATACAATGTACCTTGTCCTGCTTCACCATGCATGCACCTACATGTTATGCCATCTCAAATCTCACGTGTTCAAAATGAAAAGTTTCCATACAGTTGTGTTACGCATATACCGGTACCATACCATTTCAGACACTATACAAAGAATACTAAAGTACGTGTTACTTCATGTACACACGGTCACACACCTGCAGACGTGGTATGACTGGCTCACGCCCCCCTCCGGGCGTTTGGTGGTGCATGCAATATTTCCACGTTTGTACCATGTGAACACTATACGATGTGAACCTATTAGTACATACCTGGTAACTCAGAAGTACCACTTAGTAATTTTATTTATTTGCAGTTGGGGGCGTGCAAGAGCCCACGACACATGCATGCCGGGACGCTCACTGGCGGCCATGACACGAACCAAATGCACGACAAAGTATGTGCACAGACAAAGAAGAGGGCCAGTGAGTAGTAGTTTATACTACAGCAGCACTTCAAAGTGTACACACACTCACACACCTCCGGGTGTTATGTGAGTGTCTCACGCCTCCCTCCGGGTGTTTGTTGGTGCAGGTACGAGTACGGTGAGCGCGTGCGCCGCACGCATGCACATATATATACAAGTGCTTGTGAAGTACTTTCGTACAACTGTAGTGTCTACTTTGAAGTACTACAGTAGTATATGTAATGTAGCATAAGAACATACCGGCCCGCACTCCTGGCTGTTGTGCTATGCCTCGCTCACCTCCGGGTGTTTGTTGGTGCCCACAAAGGTAAATAAATACTTCTTTGAAGTACAACTACACTGCCGGTGGTACATACTTCATACTACTATATGCACACGGTCACACGCCTCCAGGTTCCATGTGGATGTACATTATAACACCTCCTTCCGGGTGCTTGATGGTGCATACACACTTCACGTATGCTCATGGTCACACACCTGCGGGTGTTATATGCATGTCTCACACCTCCATCCAGGTGTTTGTTGGTGCATGCAACACTTCCGGGTGTTAATGAATGTCCCCCACACTCCCTCTGGGTGTTTGTTGTTGCAGATATGAGGAGGAGGAGCGCGTGCGCCGCAGGCAGGAGGAGGTCAAAGAGGCCGAGGACATGCGCAGAGCCGCGGGTGAGCGCTGCACAACAATCATAAGGATATCACAAGTAACGAGGCGGTAAAAACGGCGCTGTAACCACGAGAAATGTGTACCCGCGTACACGAAATCCATGTGCATATTCGATAAAAACTACAGGTACTTCTTGAAGTCAATGAACTTCAACTCCTCAGAACTTTGACTCCTACTTCACTTCAACTTATCATAACTTCAACTCCTGTGCACTGCCTCACGCAGAGGCACGCAGGCTGGCGGAGGAGAAGTGCGTTGCCGACGACGACCGCGCTGTGAACCCTCGCAACAAACTTCAACTTTCCATAACGTCAACTCCTCATAACCTCCCTTTTTATACCCCTGTGCTGTCCGTCATGTAGAGGCGCGCAGGCTGGCGGAGGAGAAGCGCGTTGCTGATGACGACCGCGCCGCCACGGAGAAGGCCGAGCGACAGCAGAGGGAGCTGCAGGAGCAGTACCGGCGAGAGGTGGGTGGCCACCAGGCGTGTGCCGGCGGGTCGTCTCGACTTCGAGCGGTTTAATACATACAGTGCACTCGCGATTTAGTGCGCTTCGATTTGGTGGCGGTGTACGGTTTAGTGCGGTGTCTAGGTGGTGAGGGGTCTCATCTACACTTATAGTTCATACTACCTCAAAGTATGCTTCTGCATAGTAGTATGGTACTACATACTCTACAAAAGTATATATATATTTTGAGGCAGCACAGTAACATCACTGACCCAGCGGCTGTGTTGACTGCAGCCGGTAATCTACATGCATACTCTTGCGACTTAACTCTTTAGAAGTATATGCCGAGGGGAGATAATCGCCTCTGCGGCGGGTGGGCAGGGGGGGGGGGCAGTGCGCCCAGTGCCATGCCCCCCCGCGCCTGCGCTTGCAGCGTGGTGCGCGCCCCCCCCCCCTTTTGTTCACTCAGCCGCCCTGCTTGACATCGCGGTGCCCGCCACGTGCTGGCAAGCGGGGTGCCGCCGGCCAGCGGTATGTGTTGCGGAAGGGGGGCGGGGCGTGTCGTGCACCGGTATCTGGTACCACACTGTGCCCAGAGTACATGTACCTCACTGGACGTACTAGTAGTGTATTTGCATGACCGAAAACCGCGATACATCTGCCTACGGCGCGTAGGGCGTGTGTACGGCGTGTACATGTCCAAGTGTGTGTCTGAGTACGTGGTGTCCTGTTGTGTACTGAGGTATTTGTGGTGCGCTGCATGTGTGTGCATCATACGGGCGCCGGCTGGTGGCGTGCTCCGTCCAGCTGCCTTGACCACGCCACGTCGCCACCCTACATTTTGTCGTTATTTATTTTGTAGTACCGCGTGCCAGCAGTATATTTTACTTCTGAAGTATGTATTGTGCCACCCCTCTTGCTGACACGCGGTGCCGTCTGTCGGGGTTTGCCACTAGTAACGCTAAGTGCGGGTATTACAATAGTATACTACGGTACTAGATCGGCCACTTGTATGTTATCAAGTTAGTGTTTTTTTTGCATTACCGTACCGGTATATTATTACTGCGACACCCTGTTGTTGACGCCTGGTGGGGTCTGCTGGCGCTGCTGCCATGTGCGGGTGGAGGCGGACAGGCGCTTGGCCTTGCATTTCATCATCATTATATTTCGAAGTACTCCCATTAATGTACAATGCACTCGCGATTTAGTGCGCTTTGATTTAGTAGGTAGGCGGTTTAGTGCGGGGTCCAGCGGCCTGCCACGGCCCACATAATACTATACAAAGTTATATACAATGCCCTATTTGATACACCGTCTAGTGCCTATTCCTCTCCCTCTAAAGGTAATAGGGGAGGTTTTAACTGGGCGTCTGTTGGCTTCACCTTGCAGCTGGTGTTGCTGCCGTGTGCAGGTGGAGGCGAAGAGGCGCTTGGCCCTGCATTTTATTGCTGTTGTAGTATACACATACCGGTACTTTGAAATACATGCCAACAGTTTTTATCATTTGTACCGGTATATCACTATGCCGCCTTGTTGTTGACACCTGGCGACCTGCGCTGGTGTTGCCACGTGCAAGCGGATGCGGAGAGGCGCGCGGACACCGCATACATACCAAAAAAATTTAATTATCATCGGTACTATTGTACTGGCATATGATTGCGCCGCCCTGTCGTTGGCGCCTGCTCATGTCCGCTGGTGCTGCTGCCATGTGCAGGTGGAGGCGGAGAGGCGTTTGGCCCTACATTTTATTATCATTGTAGTATACTTCGGTACTACGTAGTACCAGCATTACACATACTACTAGCGGTACTCCGAAATACTACTAGTAGTACATCTAAACAATGTTATTATGATGCTTTTACTGTACCGGCATCACATCACGCCGCCTCGTTGTTGACACCTGGCGACGTCCGCTGGTGTTGCCATGTGCAGGCGGAGGCGGAGAGGCGCTTGGCCCTGCATTTTATTGCTGTTGCAGTGTATTTATGTGCTACGTAGTGCCAGTATCACACATACTACTAGTAGTACTTCGAAATACATGCAAACAATTTTATTACGATGGTTTTACTGCACCGGCATAACACCACGCTGCCTCGTTGTTGACACCCGGCGACGTCCGCTGGTGGTGCCACACGCAGGTGGAGGCGGAGAGGCGTCTGGCCCTGCATTTTACCATCATCAAATATGTACACCAGTAATATACACTAATATATTATTATGCGGTAAGCATACCAGTACCGGCTATCATGCGACTCTCCTGACGACACATGGTGACGTCCGCTGGTGTTGCCACACGCAGGTGGAGGCGGAGAGGCGTTTGGCCCTGCAGGGGCAGGGGCCGCCGCTGCCCGCCGCGTCCGCTGCCGCCGCGCCGCCGCAGGCCGCGTCGCTGCCAGGTGGGACTACGGATGATGCACAACGCCGAAAATTGGGACGTCTACAGTTGCGTACTTCGAAGTGCTACCAGTAGTGCCATATACATGTACTTTACATGTCAGCCAATCTACATATTTATGTACTACGTAGTATTAATAGTATGGTAATGAATACTTCTGAGGTACTTCTGAAGTAAACATACTTCTGAAGTAAACAATAATACTACGTAGTAAAATACTTCAGAAGGACTTCAGAAGTACATATGTACTTGAACTAAATAAATAACAAACTTCAGAAGTACTTGAGTACCTCAGAGGTTTATGTACTTTGAAGTACTTGACGGATACTGTTATGAGTACATGTATTGTACACATACACACATGTACAGTATATATACTACTTCTGAAGTACGAAGTACCACAGTAGTCTATGTACTTCTAGAAGCATAATAACGTGTATTAGATCAAGTACTTCTTCTTGTAGGTAAATACTTCAGAAGTATGTATCACATGGTCATGTATACCTGTGTATGCAATTTTATCTCAGGGGGGATGTCGACCTAACCGCACCTGCGCTGCTGCCGCGGCGTACTGATCCGAGGATGAGTGACATTCACTGCGTGTTCGCGCGGCGCCGGTAGCCATGCGCGCGCACAGATGGTTTGCCAGGACCGTCGGGTTGCTAGCAGACAATCATCACTGCCACTACCACACACCCCTCGCCCAGTGCGTCCGCTGTACTTCCACCTGCTTCTTCTTCCCACAGATGTTGCTGCCGCACACGCCGGTCACCACCAGCAGCAGGACCAGCAGCAGCAGCGGCGCCGGCAAAAGGAGTCGCCTCTTCAGCACCAGCAGCCATGCGCGCGCACACATGGTGTGTCAGAACCCCCGAGCCGCAAGGACACACCCCCTCACCCGCTGCTCCCGCCGTGCCGCCACCTGATTTGTTTTTTCCCGCAGACGTTGCCACCGCTGCCGCGCACTCCGCCCACCAGCAGCAGGACCACCAGCAGCAGCGGCGGCAGCAGAAGGAGTCGCTCTTCGGCAGCGCCACCGCCCCCCCTCCGCCTGCCCTGCCGCCTGCCAACGGCGGCACGGGCGCGGGCGGCAGCCTTGGCGTTGCACCACTCCCCCCCGAAGACCGGCGCTCATCTCAGGACCATTCTGAGGAACGGCGCCTGTCTCAGGACCGTTCTCCTGGGCGCAGAACATTCTTGACGGAGGCCGGGCCGCCGCACCGTCAGCGTTCCCAGGACTGGCCGCCCGGAGGGGCGTCTGGGGACCTTTCTGCGAGGGAACGGCGCCAGGAACGTTCTTCAAAGGACTGGTCCCGGCAAGAACCGTCCGGGCCACAGCCGCCGGCGGGGGGGCTGACGGAGGATGCGATCACACGGCTGCAGCGGCAGCTGGACGAGCAGCGCGCGGCGACGGAACGGCTCAGGTGCGTGAACCGACCTGTTTACTGTGGAAGTGAACTGCAGTACAGTTCAGTGCATTAAGGTGTAGTTGTGTGTGTGTGGCGGCAGCTGGACGGGCAGCGCGCGGCGACGAGCGGCTGAGGTGCGTGAACCGAACTGTGAACTGTGGAAGTGAGCTGCAGTACAGTTCAGTGCGTTGGAGAGTGGCTGCGTGTTGGGCAGCGGCAGCTGCACGAGCAGCGCGCAGCGACGGAGCGGCTCAGGTGCGTGAACCGAACTGTGAAGTGTGGAACTGAACTGGACCTGCACAGTTCGAACAGCAGCTTGTGAGTGTAATTTAGGTGAGTGTCCGCAGCTGGGTGAGCAGCGCGTGGCGACGGAATGGTTTAGGTGAAATGGATTGGACTGAACTGGGCTGCACAGGTCAGTGCACAAACACACTCTCGCTATTGCGCATTGGCTGCGGCGGCCAGTGGGCTTGACAAGAGGACGGATGGGCGTACACTGCTGAGCATCTGTACGCTCATCTCTGCGATGCACTACTAGTAGTGTTAGACACATGACAGCACTCGCATCCCCTAGCAGCAGTGATCAAATAAATACCAGCATGAAAAGTTCGAAAACAACAACAACGAATCAACAACAAAGACAGCAGCAAAAACCACAAAAGCAACAACAACACAACACACGGCGCTCCTGCACCCACACCAGCCTGCACATTCCCAGCATTGCAGCCACCAACAACCGCTGCCACGGCTGCTGCTTGACACCCCCCC
>JAULBY010038677.1:0-13932 GCA_032358315.1 Ophiocytium majus | reverse complement strand
GAGAAGTGACACGGCTGCTGCTTGCGCACCTGGTGGCCCTCGCAAAAACTGCTCAGCCTTCGGCGTGATCGCCCCTATTGCCAGGAGGTGAGCGCGCCCCCCCCCCCCGCACCAAGCACAGCTACTTTAAAATTCTGGTTTGTACGACCGGAATTGCTACCCACTGTGCCAGTACGGCAATTGGGACCTCTGTGTGGTTTGGGTAACACTGTGAGCGCGTGCTGGGTGCAGTGGCGGAGGAGTGGCCTGGCAGGCAGGCGACCCACCGTGGGTCTTACTGTGCATTTCGAAGTTCCTGTACTACTGCAGTACCGGTACACACTTCCAAGTAAATTTATACCGGTATAATAATACAGTACTTGTATGGATACCAAAAGTACACAAGAAGTGTAATTACTTATGAAGTACAGTGTATACAATAAGAAGTATTGAGCTTTGTCAAGTACTTGTTATTGTATCATGTACCGCATGGGGTATGTGCTACTTCTTTCTGAAGTACTTCAGAAGTATATACTACCGAAGTGGGCCGACAGGCGCTCCACACTGGGCCCTCCCTGGCAGACCTCACGTGCGTGGCACTCTCGAGCCTCCGCGCAACAACTGCCCACTGCTCTGCGTCATAGCGCTATCCCAGCACCTGCTTGTTTACATGGCAGTGCCACGGGTTTGGGTGCCAGGTGCAGGCCAAGGGAGGGGTGAGTGCGCTGCTGTGACTGGCACCCTAGCAGACGACCCGCCCCTGGCAGGGCAACTGAGGCTGTCTGGTGGCTGTACTCGTTGTTGACAGTGAACAGCTAGCAGCTGTCATACGGGTCCAGTGTGGCCATGAGCTGTCTGGTCCATGCCGCCATGCATGATCTGGTTTCTTGCACAGCGACGGGTGCAAATCAATAAAACTGCACTTGCAAAACTACCACAGTGGTATGTTGAAGGAGGTGCACTAGTGGCTCACACACCACCTCAACATTCGTGCTGACATGCCTACAGTACCAAGCGGCGTAGTGGGCCTAGGTGCGGATGGCAGGAGCACCACAGCAGCGTTGGTTACTGCTGCTGCCGCTGGTTCGCACCGCTGCTAGCAGTCCTGCCAAGCCGTGTGTGATGTCTGCTGAGCACTGATGGTGCCTCCTCTACTGAGCACTTCCGCTCCCGCCTCTGCTTAACACAACCACTGTCGCTGCTGATGCACACTGCTGCTGCCGCCGCCGCCGCTGATGCCGCTGCCACTGGCGCCGTTGCCGCTGATGCCGCTGCCGCCACCGCTGATGCCACTGCCGCTGCCACTACTGCCGCCGCCGCTGCTGATGCCGCTGCTGCTGCTGCCGCTGCTGCTGCTGCTGTCGCTGCTGCTGCTACCGCTGTTGCTGCCCCAGGTACATTGACACGACGCGCAAGCGCAAGGGCCTGTCCACCGCAGAAAAGCTCGTCATTGCCGCCGAGAAGCAGCGAAACCTCAGCCTCAAAAAGTGATGCGCCTCCGAAACGTGCCTCCAAGAGTGTGGTCACCCACCTACCACTGGCAACTGCAGCCGTGCTGCCCAGCGCTGATGTATACTTCAAGTAATACTTGAAGTAGTCACCGCCGCACCATCTGCTGCACAGGTCAACGACAGCGCCCTGGGGGCACAAGCTGTGCTCAGCAGCACACCAGTGACCTGACGCCTGCGCCCTCTCCGCACCTGGTAATTGCTGCTCTGCAGTGCTGGCAGCTGCGACAACATGTGGGACAGTGCAGATAGAGTGCTTGCAGTGGTGCAACCGCATGTGGTGCACCGTGGTGCATCAGCGTTGCCGCCGCTGTTGGAGGTGTTCCGGTCGACCCGACCCCAGTGACAATCCTCGTGACAATCCTCGTGGATAGTGCCTCAGCTTTGCACCTGAGCACTGCCATCACAGCGCACAAAGGCATGCGCATCTTGTAGTGTCCCTGCCATGTGGCGGCGGCGCCGCTGGCACTGGCGACCGCAACTCACTCGAAACCCAGCGCACTGCGGCAGCTGCCTTGGCAGCCGCTGCTGCCGCTGCCACTTCCTCTTTCAAGTAGCTGCCATGCCCAATCCTACATCCCATGTGGCGCAGCGCTAGTGGGGGCGGCAGGGCGCTACACTGTGGCGCTGGCATGCTGCCATGCGCGCGGCAGGCCTGCTGAGCAGGCTTTGGGTCTGTTGGCCATTGCGTTGGCGCATGTTTGCAGGCGCCTGGAAACCGTGATGTGGTTTGTGTGTGTGTGTCAGCGCAATATACCACACGCTTCAGCAGCCGCGTTGGCCGTGCACACTTTCTTCTCGTGCTGCCGCTGTGAGTGTCGTTGCCACCTGCTGTGGTGGTGTCACCGTGTTCAAGTTGGCCACCTCGCCTTGCTCATCATATCGTATCTCATATTCTGAAGTACTTATTGCAGTACTTCAAAGTCGTACCACCGTAGTTTGTAAACATATTTTTCAGTACATGTACTTCTGAAGTACGAGGGACTGATGATAATACAGTATTAATAGATGTTACAATGCAAGTAGAAGTAGTTATATTGCTGACCTTGAAGTAAGTGTCTCTGTGACTCACACTACAGTACTATTAATAATAATTTATACTACTAGTAGTACTTCATGGGGCTGTAATTCGTTAGAGTAGTGCTCTGGCAACGTGCCTGACCTCCCCTTGTGTACGCAGTATTGAGCATTGCTAGCTCTTTCGCTACTCCAGTCTGATCCCTTTTTCTGGTCATGCGCACCGTGTGCAAAGGGCTTTCCGCGCCCTAAGCGGAGTTTAATAAAAGTACTTCGTATCAATATTAATAACAATTAATAATAACAGAGTGGCCACCTTGCTCACCTTAGCCACCCTAGTCAGTCCCGCTCGCGAGGATCACTCCCAGCTCGCTCACCTGCCTTAGGTGGTGTACGAGCTTGTTATGTACTCATTCTGAATTCATCATGCACATATATGCCGTTGTGAATAAGCAGCCCCATGGCAGGCTTTTGGTCAACTGACGCCCAACAAGGTTGACCACAGCATTTACACGCAAACTGACGAATGCACCACAATCGGCAAGGCGACATGCCACAGGTACTGGCAGGCAATGTGCACATGCTTCCACCGCATTGTCAAGTGAATGGCCAGGCCGAGCGTGAAGAAAGGGAGTGTTCGTGGCGCAGCGGCAGGGTGTTGACAAACACAGTCAGTGCGCTAGCAGCATTTGCAGCAGGGCTGGGAGCAGCCGTCCTCTGTTGTCAGTGACCCCAGGAGCACCTGCACCCAGGTGTGACATGAAGTAGTTAATTACAACCGTAATGTAAAAAAATCCGAGGCACGGAGGTACGCAACATCATGGCCGAGCAACTGCACAATGGGCAACACAAATCTACTGTTGTGCTCCTGTAGGGATGGCCAGCGCCTTAAAGTCTGCAGTGCCGTTGCATACCGACAGCGCGGGTGGCCCCCCAATCTAGTGAAGCACCAGCTAAGAACAGGCACGCACCACGGAGCCTGTTGTAGCGTAGCCACGGGTTGCGCTGTCTCTTGCGCTGCTGAAAGCAGCGGATAATGGCTGTGAGTAAGCACTGACTAAGCAAGTCATTGCAAGCACTTCAAAATTCAAAGTTCCAAAGTTTCAACAGGATCTCACGCTCGACATAGCGCGCGGGCAGCACCTATCACTCGCTGCGAATCAGAGGCGGTTCTGCACACGCACGCAGGCCGGGTTAGGGCGCACACTGGTTGGGACAGCGCCAAACGCGTATGCCCGGGTGCCCTGCCTACACACAGCTGTGGGCAAAACTGCGCCACTCACCGCTTGGCACACCGTGGGAGCTGCACATGCCTGCCCCCATATTTGCTGCACACACCGCCACGGGGGGCAACCACAACGGGAACCGGCTACGAGAGGCGTGCGGAGCATGTCCGTGCGGGCAGGCCGGCCCGCCCTAGGATGTAGCGCCGTCTGGAGTCCCTACCTCACTCCGCCACAGCACTGTTGGAGCGCTAACACTGCGTGCCGCCCGACCACCTGGACAGCTCGCGCCGCAGCGGCGGGAACACGCGCACGGGCGAGTACAGCAGCTGCTGCGCGGCGGGCGCCGCCGCCACAAATCCGTCTGAGTCATCGCCGCCCGCCGCGGCCAGCATCGTTTCGAGAGAACTGCCACCGACCAGTGCGGATGCTCTGCGGCGCGCGCGCCGCCGCTCGCGCAGCGCAAAGGCCGGCACTCCACTGAGCAGTGCCATGAGCAGCGACATGAGGGCAACCACCAGCCAGAGATTGGCCTCCGTGTAGGCGCCGCGCCACGCCGCGGGGGCGGCGCCGTGTGCAGACAGCACCTGCGCGACAGCTTTTGCGAGGGTGACAGCGACTAGGGAGCAGGCGACCAGGTGGGGAATCGCACAGCGGAGCGTGGCGCGCGCGTCGAAGAGGTCCCCGTCCTTGGCGGTGACCGCGAATGTGTGGGTGAAGCCCAGAATGCCAATGCCGATGGCGCGGAAGGAGATGGCGAAGACCGCGTACGTGTCCTGGAGGGAGCGCCACCAGTCGCGCCAGCACAGCCGCCACTTCCAGAAAATCTGCGCGGCAGGGCGGAGCAAGAGCACATGCAAACTCTCTGGGGACGCGAAACTCCATGTAGTGTTTTCCTTAGAGATTGCCCTAAATCTTGCTTGCATTGGCCACCGAATATGCCGCATATACGCCTGCTTGCACACATGCCGGCACCATCTGTTTTGCCTGTAACCACATATTACTTGTACTGAAGTACTTCAAAGTTGAAGTACTTCAAAGGTATCAAGACCGTATATACGCCGTATATGCGGCATGTATGTGCTGCTCATGTACTTCGCATCCCTGGCGTGTTCCCCTCGCGAGCAACGTTCCCGCCCTCCGGCTGTCGGCAGAGCGTTGCACCGTGTGCTACAGTGCACCACCTCACAAGCCTTGAGCCTCCCACCAGCACCAGCAGCCACAATGACGTACAAGGCGCCGCTGCGCCACAAGGCGCCGCTGAGTGCCCGCGTCCGCCGGCACAATTGCACTTGAGATTGGTGAATTATAGCCAGCACTTTGAAACTTGAACTTGAGTTCGAACTGAAGGCGGGGGGGGGGGGGGGGGGGGGTGATAGGCATTGGGCGGTGCTGCCACACACCTGCTGCAGCAACAACAGGGCATGGAAGGCGCAGGTGAGCGCCGTAAACGTTGCCGCGTCCACTGGCATGAACGGCGCTTGATAGCAAGTTAGGCGAGTTAGCCTGCATTTGAACAACTTCAACTGTGATCTGAACTGGGGAGGGGCTAAATAGGCACTTGGTCATACAGCAAGCTGCACCGCCACGCACCTGAAGCAGCAGCCACAGAGTGTAGAAGGCGCAGGTGAGCGCCGCAAATTTTTTGGTGTCTGCCGGCACGGACGGCACTTGAAGTTGGTGAGTTCTAGCCTGAATTCAAAACTTGAACCGTGCACCGACTCGGGCTCAATAGACACTTTGGCAATACAGCGAGCCGCACCCCCAAGCACCTGAAGCAGCAGCCCCAGAGCGTAGAACGCGCAGGTGAGCGCCGCAATGTTGTCGCGCCCGCTGGCAAGAATGGCACACAAAGTTGGTGAGTTATAGCCCGCGAATTAAAACGTCAACTAATTTTGTTACTGAGGGGGGAAAAATAGGCACTGCGCAGTACAGCGAGCAGCACCGCCACCCACCTGCAGCAGCAGCCACAGGGCGTAAAACGCGCAGGTGAGCGCCGCAAACGTTGTCGTGTCCGTCGGCACAAACGGCGCCTCGATGCCCGCCAGGAAGCACCCCATCACAATGATGAGCTGAACTGTCAGCGGCACGCAGAACGCGTTGCCCAGGAACTGGTACAGGTACAGGACCCTGGCGCGCCACGGCAGCTGCAGCGCCACCCGCGGGTATGAGGTTCGCAGCGCCTGGGAGCAGGGACGTGAAGGTGGCACATTTCTCAGCAAGAAACGGGGTGTATTCACTGCGGACAGGAAGGTGCAAGCAGTCCTGAGTTGGGAACGCTTTTATCGTAATCAAATAGGGGTTTGACTGATACATTTAGAAGTATAATGGTACATGTGTATGCCGTATGCACGCCGCCGTGCATGATCCGTGAATATACTCAACATTGCCCTCCCTACCGGTATGCGCGGGCAGTCAAAAGATGCCCACAAGTTGGCTAAAGCTGCATGCCACTCGCGGTGTGCTGTCCCAGCTGGCGTGAATGTGCAGCAGCACTACCTCCATTTGCTTTGCTTGCAGCTGCAGGAAGTGAGCGCCGCTGTACGCGCCCCCCCAATCAATCGGGGTCCTGATGGATAATATATATATATACACTTCAGAAGTAAGAACTTGTGCTACGTACTAGTAGTAGATGTATACATATATTTATACCAAATACTTCGAAGTAGGTGTGTACAACACTGCATTAGGAAATACTTCAGATGATACGTTTTTGTGCCACCCTACCTGAAAGGGGCCCACCGCCCAGCGCATGCGCTGCTTGCAGTAGCCCGCCAGGCTGGTGGGTGTCAGCCCGCGTGTGGCGTGCTTGTAGTAAAACTTGCACTCGTAACCTGCACAGTGGACATTGGGGGGCACGCGCCAGATGTTACTCTTTTGAAAAAATGAGGTCCACGCAGGCGAACGGTCACTGCCGCCGACCGGCCGGCCGGCGGCTGTGCTCAGCAGCACCTGCAGGTGAGCTCAGCAGCAGCTGCGGCTGCGCTCAGCAGCACGTGCACCTGAGCTCAGCAGCACCAGCAGGTGTGCTCAGCAGCACCGGCAGGTGTGCTCAGCAGCACCACCAGGTGTGCTCATCAGCACCTGCGGCTATGCACAGCATGCTGACAGCAGCGGCAGCAGCGCCCTTGCCCACTGCGGCGGTGGGCACCATGCTCGTGACGACCATACCTTTTTTTTTACATGTGTACGGGCATGTGTACCATGTATGTATACGTATATATATACATGCGCATAGATGAACACATTTCAGAACCACATGAAAATAGTTACACGCCCCGCTGTGCGTGTGATACAGGCACGTTTACACCAGCACGTTATCTGCCACACTCACATACTTTGAACTGCTTCACACGGCGCCAAATCCACAACTTACACAGAGAACCATCAGCAGCTGCCAAACTACTCACCTGCGGCAGTGAGCACCATGCTCGTAGCGACGTCCTCCGTGCAGGTGCCGTACACAAATCCCCCCACCGCCGCCAGGGCGGCGCGCGAAAACACCACGCCGGAGCCCAGGCACATGGCGCAGCCGCTGCCGTCGCACGCCGGCAGCGTGCACAGGTACATGTGCGCGTAAATTTGTCCGAGCAGGTCGTGCGCGTCCTCATTGTAGAACCCCTGCGGCGTCTGCACCATGCCCACGCGCTCGTCCAGCTGCGGCACGGTTGAAGTTCCATCTGAAATTTCACTTGAAGTCAAACTTGAAGTTGGAGGGCCGCGGCCGCCCCCGCGGCCCTTGCCGCTCTCCACAGCGTCCAGCTGCAGCAAAGTTGAAGTTGCAGTTGAAGTTGGAGCACCGCGGCCGCCGCAGCCGCACTCCACAGCATCCAGCGGCGCGCCGCAGGCACCCCTCGCCGCGCGCGGCAGCTGCTCCCGCTTCTGATGGAGACTGCCTTTGGGCTGCGGAGACGCTGCGCAGCGCTTGTAGAAAAACGGCACCGCGGTGCGCAGCAGGCTCGGCTCCGGCATCATGTCGCAGTCCAGAAACAGAGCCAGCTGCGCGTGTGAGCCCGTGTTGAAGAGGCAGTGGTTGAGGTTTCCGGCTTTTGCGTGGTGCGGCACGCCCGCCACCTTGGCGCGCGCCACGTAGTGGGCGGCGACGCGCCGGGGATGGGCCGAGGACACCGCCGCCACCATCGCCCGCACCTCCGGCGAGGCGCCGTCGTCGGCCACCCAGAAGGTGAGCTGCAAGGTTCAGCGAGGGGGGGAGGGGGGGGGGGCAGCTGCGGATTAGTAACTGATAACTTCAACTTGAAGTTACCTACAAACTGCGACAATTTAAGTCACCTTGCCGCAGGGGGGTCTAGGTTGTAGCGCGCGCGCGGCGGCGGCATCTCACAAAGTTCAACTTGAAGTTATCAACTTGAAGTTACCTACTAACTTGTACTTGACGTTACCTTGTCGCAGGGGTAGTCCAGGTCGTAGCACGCGCGCAGCGTCATCTCCACGATGGCTGTGGGCTCCCCGCAGCACGGCACCACCACATCCACCGTAGGCAGCGCGGCATCCCGCCCCTCCAGCCCCACGTCCGCCGCCACAACGCGTCGACGGTACTGGGTGCCCCACATGAGCACCCACCCGGGCGTGGTTAGCACCAGAACGGTGAGCTCGCATGCAATGAACAGCCAGCCCAGCAGTGCCAGGGCGGTGGCGCCCGCCCCGTCGGCGGCGGCGAGGGAGGGGCCGTGCGCGAGGCGCCAGAAGAAATAGTAGGCGCCGAGGGCCGCGGAGGGAATGACGAGGGCGCGCGTGATGTGGGTGTGCCACGGGGTGATGAAGTCCTGGTCTGCTGAGCACCATCGCGTTCGGCGGCGCTCCTCCTCTGGAAGCAGCGCGGGGGGGGTCATTTCCGAATTGGTGGTGCTGGTTGGGGATGCAGCGCCCTTGAAGGGGTTGGCGTGGCCCCTGGGAGAGCGGCGGTGACCAGGGGGGGGAGGGCAACACTTGGTGGTATTATTAAAGTTTGTTGCATTCAACTTGAAGTTGGAAACATAGTGGCCCGGTGCGCGATGCTGTGAGCAGGTGAGTGCGGGCAGTGGCGCAGGGGCACAGACATGGCTGGTTTTTCGAGCCAAAGGCGCCTACAAACCATAATGATTGTAGTGGTAGCAGCGTGCGCTTGGTGCCACATGGCGTCTTGACACCCTTTCACAGGGCTGGGCTTGAGAATGGCCATCGCATGCGTCGCAACAGTGCAGTGCTTGCTGGGCACACCATGGTATTAGCAACTACTGCAGGACCGTCCTAGTCCCCAAGCACCCGGTCCGCCAAACAAAGAGAGGGGGTGTAAAATCATTGGCAGGCACGAGCTGTGCCCGCTCTCGGCCCTGGTACATGTCCATTCCTGGAAAAATATCCCTGATTTTGCCAATAACTCGTTCGCCGTCCATTGCGCTTGGCGATTGCAGGCACTGGTGGACACCCAACTGTGGAAGAGGAGTCGATTGCACACACTTGTGGCTTGTAGGATATGATGGGGTCAGGCTGGGAATGAGCAGCACCGTGCTCAGCGGCACGTTAGGGATGGGCTGGCAGCAGCTGCTGAGCCCACAACCACAACGTGCTCAGCAGCACTGTTGCCTGCTGCCCAGCACACCGCGCAGGTGCGCCGAGCAGCACCGTGTGACTGTGACAGCTGCCATGGAAGTGTCGCGTTGTGTGGACAGCAGGTGTAGCTACAGTAGCGTCTGTCGTGTGTTGACGTGCTGCACGTGCAGTTGCACCGTGCAGACAAACAAAAAATCACTCACTTTGATGCTTTTTTTAAATGCCGGCCGGCGCAGTCTCAAGGCCGCATGCGAGCTGCTGCTGCTGCTGGCACATGCAGTGGCAGGCAGCGATGTCGGCCACGCTATGGAATGGCTGCTGCTGCTATGGTCTTGCTGCCCGGTCCGGGCTCTTTCTTGTTTTCGGACTGGACATGATGATGCGGCCCCTCTGTGTTTTGCCGAGCATCAGGATGCCTGCGCAGCCGCTGCTGCTGCTTCTCACCTTGAGCCTGGTGGGGTTTTGGGCGCCCTTGCCGCCCGCCCGGGCTCATTGGCAGCTTGCGCCACGCTGCCGGTGCTGGTGCCGGCGCTGCTGGTGCTTGTGCTGCGCGTGGCAGTGCTCGGGGAGGCCCAAGCAGGGCCGCCCTCCTCGCGCCAGATGACATCGCAGCTGTTGTCAGAAGTAGCATTCCCTGCAAGCAGGCGCTCCTTCAAAGCTGAGCCGCCCTTGCGGCCCCGCCTGCTGGTGGCCATGGTCAGCCAGGCCACCGGTCTCCGAGCGCTGACTGTGCGTGACCGATGCGACCCGGAGAATTTTTTTTCAAGTTAAAGTTTTTGAAGTTGTTGCAGACACACATCCGGACTCCGGAGGTCGCACCGGCGCGCTCACCTGCAACAGCAGCAGCAGCAGCTGCGGCCAGCACACCCAAACGCAACCTCGCAGCGCGAACCCTCGCCATGCGCACGACACACAGAAGTAGCCTCGCGCATAAAAAAAGGGTTGTCGATCGGTGCTCTCCCAATTGCACATGTACTCAGTGCTGGCAGAGCGAGAGCAGCCCTCTATGAACAGCGAACGACCGGCGGCTGGCACTGTTGCCGCCGTCGTCTGGCGGCGCTGGCACCTGACAGCCCCCGCCCCCCCCCCTTAGCCCTCCAGAGCTCTTCAGATCTGACACGTAAAACACTACAGTAGTTCGGCAAACAGTCATTTTTTCCCATTTTCGCTCGAGTCTCCCTCAAAATCGGGCGAAATGTAACGTTTTTGTGTTTATCGCAGTATACCTACCCACGCCTGCAGAGGCATACCTAGGGACTCCAGACGGCGGCATATCCGGCGACTACTTGTGTGGCGAAGGCGGCCTTGGCGGGCTGCCCACGTAACCTTTGAAAGGGGTTTACACGCACAGTCACCAACGCGCACCAGTTGCACGGTTGCACTGTGCTAGCAGTTGCACACCTTCGATTAGCAGCAACAACCACAGCAGCAGCAGCAGTGACGGCAGCAGCAAGGTGCAGCAGCAGCAAGGGCAGCAGCAGCGCAGCGGCGCGCAGTGATTTTCGGCTGTGAGCTCGCTGCCCGGACGCAGGCATCAGCTATTAGTACCGGCTGGAAGGAACTCAGCAGGCGAACACACACACGTCGTCGCAGCAGCGGCAGTGGCGGGAGAGAGCGGCAGCAGCATGGAGCAAGCAAAACTGGTGAAGCCTAGCCCGCACCAGCCTGGGGAGAATGTGTACAATTTCATGAGCAGAGAGAGCGAGGTGAGAGGCAGACGCACCAATAATCCCCTTCGAAGTTGACGGTGCGAGCAGCTGCCACCCAGATGCTGCTGGGTTGGCTGGCACCGGCAGCAACCAGGTGCATCAGGCGGAGGGCTGCTGCTCATCCGTTGATGCAGTGTCAGTTGTCAGCAGCAGCGTGCCAGAGCTGAGTACTGCAACAGAGGCACCAACGAGGCAAACCGACACCTATCACACAGGCAGGGCTCTCTGAAGAATAGACCCTCTCTCAGCCCCCAGGTGGTCTGTGGCTCGGTGCGCACCAGTGACTGTCGGCAGCCTAAATATCTGTAGACTAGGCTCACAGCAGTGGTGCAGCTGCAACGGTGCTGGTGTCGAGCTCTCTACAACTGCCTCCGCCCGACATGAACACAGTTTTGAATGGCTATGGCTACAAGGAGAAACCTAGCAGGTTCCGAAGCGCAGGTACTGCTGTGGCTGGGGCAAAATGCCAGGCCGAAGCCTGTGCCGTGCTTTTCTCACATGCTCAAACACCAGATACCCCACACCTACACACGCCGGTCAGTGCCTTTGAGGCCTGGGGATAATGCACAGTACAATTGCCAACGGGGGTTACTTGCGTTTGCCAGCTAGCACAAGCCCGCGCGGCGCACCAACCCAGATTGCAGCCTCCTCATGCGTCTCACCACAAATGTCTGCGCTGTGAGCAGCACTTAATTTGTGCTTCACCTTCACCTTTGAACTTCAACTTTCTTGGAAGGGTGGTGTCGACCTCCATGCACGCGAGAGAAGCCTCTTCTTAAATTGTAGCATACGCGGTGCGCACATGATGACCCTGCCGCACCTGACTGGACCTGTGCTTTCTTGGACCGGATGTGCTGGAGTTGGTGAACGTGGGTCTGCATTGCAGCACGCACGGCTGGCTTTTGGTGGCACCGCACAAGTAAGCCCTGTTGGTAGTTGTACTCTGACTCATCCCTAGCCCTCAAGGACACTGACCGGCGCGTGTAGGTGTGGGGGCTGTCTGGTGCTTTTCACCAGGTGGACAAACCACCCCACGGGCTTCGGCCTGGCATTTGACCCCAGCCACGGCAGTATCTGGGCTTAGCATCCTTTTTGGTTTCGTTCACATGGTCCCGTGTCTCTGTGACTAATATATGCAAACTTCAACTTCCCACTTCAATCTGCAGCTGCGCGCCGCGCGCTCCGCGGTCGCTGAGACGGACAAGGTGATGGCGATATCGAAGTGGGCGACGGCGAGCGAGGCCAAAATGGAGCGTGCGAGCGCAATTCGCGCCACAAAGGCGCAGGCCGCAGAGCTGAGCCAGCTTTCCAAGTGAGTTATGGTGCACTGGTCAGGCGCAGTGCTCAGTGCTCAGCAGCAGTGCTCAGCAGCAATGGTCAGCAGCAATGGTCAGCAGCAATGGTCAGCAGCAGAGCTCAGGAGCAGTGCTCAGCAGCAGTGCTCAGCAGCAGTGCTCAGCAGCACAGCTCAGCAGCACAGCTCAGCAGCAGAGCTCAGGGGCAGTGCTCAGCAGCAGTGCTCAGCAGCAGTGCTCAGCAGAAGAGCTCAGCAGCAGTGCTCAGCAGCAGTGCACAGCAGCAGTGCTTGGCAGCAGTGCTCAGCAGCAGCAGTGTATGCAATGGCCTTGGCGTGCAGCTGCCGCCACCACGACGGCGCGCACCATCAGGCCTTGGCCGCCCCTGTGCGGCCAAAATAAACTTCTCGAAGTACAGTGTGAAGAAATAAATTAGCTGTGACGGTGCATACCGGCAAGAGCAGCAGCAGCAGCAGCAGCAGCACCAGCAGCTTCAGCAGCACAAGCAGCAGCAGCAGTGACAGAGTTTGGGGTAGGGCTTTGGGCTGCAGTAGGCTGCAAATGGTGCTAAGACGGAAGTGGTCTCATGCCGAAGGCTCTGTAAGATTTACGCGTGTCATCAGCACGCGGGCAGCCACCACTTTCTCGCAACTGGAGCAGGCGGAGCCTGTGGTAACATGCGTGCTGCAGGCTGGGCTAGCAAACCACCCACCTTGCCACAAGCCCATGGTGCTGGTGCTCTGGTCTGGTGTAGGGGAGGGGTTGGGATGGGTCCATTTTCTTTGCTATTTGCTATTTGGGCAATTGCTGCGGACTCGCTCGCGCGGGAAGATTGTGTGTCAAGGTAGTGACCAAGCCGCTGTGCAGTTCATACTGCTAGTGTACTCTCCCCTAACAAGGGAGATTAGCCGCCAAAGGCCTAGTGTAGCCATTGCGAGTGTCACCACGTATGTGCCTGTTATGGGGACATGCAGGGCGATTGCTTCCTGTCCGCATGCGTGGCATGGGTCCTTGCACGCACGCAAGTGCAAGTTACTACAACTTCCTTGCAGTACATACTGCTACTAGTAATACAACACAATAGTAGCCGTTACTTTATCAGAAATACATACAGTACGTCGAAGTACACACATGTACGCATGTACTGCAGCAGTATATCGGCCACAGTGCCTGCACCGTGCCTCTCAAAACATCAGCCTCAACGATGGCATCTGCACACTTTGGTAGGCGCGGGCCCTGCTGCCTGCTGCCTCCATAGGCGAAGCTTCCATGGTATCTCACCCTCTGCACATCTCTTGCACAAGGCACAGAAGTACATATACTTTTACTTCTGAAGTATGATAACAATGAAATCATGTGCGCATGCAGCCTCTAGTAATGGCTTTATTAGGGAGCCCATGTGCACGACCTCACCCCTTGCGCGGGTGCTCAGTAGCTACTTCCAAGTATACAGGTATGTGTGTGTACTACTGTAGCAGGCGGCGGGCGTGAAGGGCCATGATGTCCTGGTCCATGACCGCGTCAAGGGTGCGTTGGCGCGGGTGCTGCGGGAGTACCTGCATGTGCCGGTTGCTTGCGAGTCGCGCGCCCCCTTCTTGTCCTTGTCACGGGGTGGTGCGCAGCCCCGCCGACCAGGCACCGACATGCTCAA
>JAULBY010038666.1:0-13934 GCA_032358315.1 Ophiocytium majus | reverse complement strand
GCACTTAGCGCCTGCACCTGCATGGCGCCACACTACCCTCTCCGCCACCTGCCTCATTCAGTTGCCAAACAACAATTGTCGTGCTGCCTGTGCCACATTTGTGTCGCGCCTGTGTGCTGTTGCTCAGCACACCTTTTCGTTGTTGGCTGTGCACAGCCGTCACAAAAAAACCTCATGCCCTTTATTGACACTTGCCCGCAGCTGCCAGACATCACACGCCAGCACCATGGCGGGTGCCAGCACGGCGTTATTGGGGGACTGAATTGCTGCACTTGCCTTCCGTACAGCTTTTTACCACACATCAGCCCTCTCACTCGCCTGCTGCCCCACACCCCCCTGTTAGCCCCCACTCAGCGCCACTGCGCCTGTCCTGTGTGTACCATATATATATGCACCGGTATATACGAAGAACTACTACTGTGGGGTGACATACTTATGTAACTCTCGTACAATACTTCAAGTGGAGGAAACCTAAATTTCTTCGCCTATACTGCTGTGTGTGGCTTTGAAAATGCCAGGTCGACGACCGTGTGCGGTGATCTGCCCACACCAGACAGCCTCAAAGTATGGGATGTTGGCACCATCAGCACTACCAAACGGAAGGTGGACTGCTAAGTCACACGGGTGCGTACAGAATACCGCTTCCAGTATGTGCACGGGAGCAGCAGCAGCAGCATGGGCCAACCCCAACCATGGGCCAACCAGAGGTTAATTTTTTCTGAACTGCGGTGCCGGCAGGAACCACACACGAAACACAGCAGCACGAGTATGCAGCAGAGCCTTGTCCACCCACCTGCTTCTCCTGCGGCGGCGCAGGAGGGAGCTGCGGCGGCACCAGAACTCCGGTACTCATCAGCTGCTCCCTCTCCGTGAATGGCGATGGTGTGCAGAATGAGTCGCGCCGCCTGTGCTCACACGTTTTTCCCAATGCCTGCTGCTTGTGCCAGCACTGCTGCTGCAGCACATCGTACTGCAGGTCTCCTGGGACAGCTGCGGTGTTAGCTCCTGCTGCTGCTGCGGCAGCGGCCGTCAGCATGCGGTGCCCCGTCTCCTTCCTGATGGCGTGCAGGGCTTTGCCGCAGCAGCTTTCAACCGACTCGCCTGTCAAACCGGTGCATGACGTTGTTTCTGCTGGTGGCGGTGATGCCGTGACCTGCAGCAGTTGCAGTAGAGCCCAGGGCATCCAACGCCGCAGGAGCATAGCGGCGTCGTTGTTCTTGCTGTCTCCTACGGGGGGGCAGCGACACAACCACCCTGGACAGCTGTGCGTGCGTGTGCGACATTTTCTGCGAGCGCAGCTCGCAGCCCCGTCCTCGTAGTTCTCTGTAATCAGTAGGGGTCTTAATACCCGGGGGGGGGGGGGTGATCACCCCACCAAGGGCGCTAAATATGAGTTTCTTCCCGCCTTTTTACTACAGGCAACACGATTGTGGACGAATTGGTGGGGCGGGCCTCCCCCCTCTTTCAAAGTGCGTTACGGGTTGCAGGGTGCCAGAGCTGCTCAGAGAGTGTGGCAGGCAGCTGCGGCGCACTGGCATCCGCCTACCAGGTGCTCCAGCACTGCTTCCGCAGTAGTAGTGCACAGTCCTGGGCGTGCGGACACCTTGGGCTAAAAAGAGAGTGGGCGACCAGCTTGCCACATGATTCCATACAAATGATAGTGAAACGCTCGGAGCCACGTGAAAGCGGCTCATTTTTGGGCGCAGGAAAACTGATTTGGGGGTCTGGGGGCAAATTTGTGGGGCTGTTCCAGGGGCTGTCCCACGGCTTGATCCCGCAAATTTATCGAGCCTATAGATGGAGTCCTTTAATGGGATCCTACGGAGCCGGCCATAGGCGGCCCGTGGGTAGCCCATCTATGGGCTGGATAAGTGGACCGCGTTTCGGCTACGTTGGCGGCTATAGGGTCCTATGGCGTCCTATGGCATCCTGGGCGCTGGGCCGCACCGTGGTGATGGTGTGGCGGTGGTGCACACCCCTTGCGGCTGCCGCCGACGGCGGCCAGGCCATGGGGCGGCACCGGCAGACAGAGGAAGAGCGCGAGAGAAGTAGGCTGCACAAGTTACAGCGGAAGCGTGAGCTTAGGGCGTCGAGAGGCGCGCGCACAGGAGTGATAGGGCGTCCCGCGAAGTACCGGAATGACACTGAGCGGTTGGAAGGTCGCGCTGCTGACGCCAGGAAGCGGCGTGCCGAGCGGGCGGAGGTACGTGTGTGAGCTACGTGTGTCAGCTACTCACTTCCTGCCTCACCAGGCCATGGTTGGTGGCGTGTGCGTGTCCTGTCCTGAGTCTGCTGGCAGTTGGTGGCGACTGCGTGGGTGCTCAGAGCGCCGGCGTCGGCTCCAACGTCCGAGATCGGTCCCCTGGTGGTGGCGAGGATGCTACAGACTTGGCGCTGTACATGACTCCCAGCCGTCCGGCTGCTGCAGCTGCTGCGGCAGCTGGTGCTGCCTCTGCCTCGGATGGTGCTGCGGCAGCCTGTGTTGTATGACTGGCATGGCTACGCCTGTATGCCTGCTATGCCTGCTTCATCAGATGTTGACAAACGCGTGCAGCGCCGTGACAAACGCGTGCAGCACCGCGCCTGCCTGGCCCGAACAATGCCTTGCCCAAACGATATTGTGCCGCAGGCGCGTAAATATTGTGTCAGCCTCCCAGCCTCATGCTCGAACTGTCTGCACTTTTTTGTGCTGCCATGCATGTTCCAGGAGTGCATGGTTGAGGCAGCCATGGCTGCCGGTGGTGGGCGAGACGATGTTGTCGTTGAAGCAGGCACTTGCCAGCTTATGCGGCAGAGCCTGTGGCGCATGGGGGGATTGAACTAGCTAAACGATGAGGTCATCGACATTTTCATGGAGGTTAGTTGATGCATTGTGTCAGTCTTGCTGGTACCGGATACAAAGGCACTGCTGGCAATGCTGCCACATGCGTTTATGCCACACGCGACACAATGTCAGGCGTGTGGCATACAGCGGTACGACATGTATATTTACAGTATGCTGTATGACTCTGTGCGGCTGCATTTTTGTTTGTACAGCTCTTGCAGAAACGCGATATGCACTGGTGCCAAGGCAACCCAGAGCGCCGTGCATCATACTTCTTCGGCAGCTACTTCATGTCCCAGCTGAGGAAGGACGGCGACTACCGCTACGACCTCGTGGAAAGATGGTGTGTGGGGTGGTGGTTTTGTGTGTCACACACTCAGTCTGGTAGCCATGGCAGCACCACATCCATCCACTACTACCAAGTGTGAATTTGCACATGTAGGCATGCATCTGTCGTGAGAAAGTGTCTGGTAGCCATGGCAGCACCACATCCATGCGCTACTACCAAGTGTGGCTTTGCACATGTAGGCGTGCATCTAGAGATCTCGTGAGAAAGTGTCATGGCATGCATCTCGAGATCTCGTGAGAAAGTGTCATGTACCTTGTGAAAAATGGTATGTGTGTGGTTTTCCTGTGTATCAAACACAGTGATAGCTATTTATGCTCCCAACTGTGACTTCTCACATGTAGGCATGTATCCCATACTATGTCTGGTATTTCTACGTCTGTTTTATATCTGGTACTTGATGCAGGATTGCAACGTCACGCAAGGACAGAGGAGTGGACGTATTCCAGCTGGAGCAGGTCTTTGTGCCGGTGAATGTCAGCGAAGTGCACTGGGCGCTGGCCGTCATCAACATTCAACACAAGCGGATCGTGTACTACGACAGGTATGCTAGTGTGCACACACATGTGTACACTACAGACGGTGATCTGAACATGTTGGCGTCCATGTTGGCATGAAACCACAAGCACCAAAACACCACCGCTGGCTTGGTCATTTGCTGATGCTGGCTCTGAATGTCATTGCCTGTATTTTCGCATGTGCAGCCTTGGCTGGGATGGAGCCCCCTTCCTGCAAGCGCTCGTGCGCTGGATCAGCGATGAGTGCTCGGCCAGGCACCAGGAGCACGGACACGGCCCATGTGCGCGTGGTTGTGCGCTGGGTTGGGAAGTTGCACAGGCGCAGGCTCCTCAACAGAGTAATGGATGTGACTGCGGCGTGTTCACCTGCATGTGCGCTGACTACCTCAGGTGGGCGGCTTGCTGTTTTCCCGTTGACAATGCTCAGCAACATATGCATGAAGTATACACTTCAAGAAAGCTGCTGCACTACTGTGGGACTACAGCCGCTAGTAGTACGGTAGTAGTACTCTGGTAGTAGAGCTGTAATGGCCTGCCAACTGCATGTGTGGTGTACTTGTTGTTGTTCCCAGTGTAAAGGTGTTTGTTTCCAGTGCAAAGGTGTGAGTTATTCAACTCAATGAATATGTGCACCCGTCAAGTTTGTTGCCAGTGCGAAGCTGTGAGTATCTGCACTTCAAGTTGTTGCCAGTGCAAAGCTGTCAGTATAAGTACTTCAACTTGTCGTAGCGCAAAGTTGTGAGCACTCGCACTTCAAGTATTGTTGTTGCAAGTGCAAAGCTGTGAGTATCTGTACTTCGAGTGATGTTGTTGCCAGTGCAGAGTATCTGAATCGAAGTATTGGTGTTGCCAGTGCACAGCTGTGAGTATCTGTACTTCAAGTATTGTGGTTGCCAGTGCAAATTGTGAGTATCTGTACTTCAAGTCTTCTGTACTTCAAGTATTGTTGTCGCCAGTGCACGGCTGTGAGTATCTGTACTTCATGTATTGTTGTTGCCAGTGCACGGCTGTGAGTATCTGTACTTCATGTATTGTTGTTGCCAGTGCAAGCTGCGAGTATGTGTACTTCAGTTTGTTGCCGGTGCAAGGCTGTGAGTATCTGTACTTCAACTCGTTTTCAGTGAAAAGCCGTGAGTATCTGTACTTGAACTTGTCGTAGCACAAAGCCAGTATTCGCACTTGAACTTGTTGTTGCCAGTGCAAATAAAACTTGTGAGTATCTGTACCTCAAGTATCTTGTACCTCAAGTATTGTTGCCAGTGCACAGCTGTGTGCACTTCAACTTGTTACTGTTGTTGCCAGTGCTGTGCTTCAACTTGTTGTCGTGCAGAGCTGTGGGTATCTATACCTCAACTTGTTGTTGCCAGTGCAAGCTGTGAGTAACTTCAAGTTGTTGCCATTTCACTGCGAAGCTGTGAGACAAATACTTCAACTTGTTGTTCAACTTGTTATTGCCAGTGCAAAGCTGTGAGCATGTGCAGGACACCGAGAGTCTGTGTGGGCCCACGCATACTTCTTTTGTGAGGGTTAGCCTAACCCTAAGCATGCGTGCCCTGGGTGCATTACATGGTGTTGTTACACATGTGCAAGTAGTGCTCATTCGTCGCGCATGTGCATGTAGTACTCATTCAACCTTGCCCTAAATGCACCTTGCATGTTATCTTCCGCTGCATATGCTCTGCCACGGTTAATGTGAGTACTTCAGCGAGAACCTGCCACTTGAGTTCGGCCAAGATCACATGCCCCACTTCAGGCGCAGCCTGGCATAATGATTGCAGCTTCTGCTGAAGAGTGCCTTGTGAGAGGCGGGGGCAGTGTCAGCCCGCATCGCGCCTGCTGCGCACGTGTGCGCCGCCGCCGCTGCACGTCAACATGCTGGTGAAGGCCGTGCTGACAGGGGGTAAATGTCAGCCATAATGCATACTGCACACCGTGGCGGCCCCTCAGGAATTCCTCAAGGGCATTTTTGCAGGCCCTGGCAGGCTTGCAACAATGGCAGGCAAACTTTGGCAAAATGCACATCAAGAAGGCATTTAAGCCCAATCCACATAAGCATTCTCCCCAAAAGGCATGTGTGAGGCGGTCATGACGCAAATACATTTGATGCCAGTAGTACTAGAAGTCAGAGACGAGATGCAGTGCGCGACACGGTGCAACAGGAAAACCCAGCGAGCGGCAGGGCCACCACCCGGCAGGGGTTCATGGGGAGCCGGAGGCGTGCTCAGGATAAAACTCCTGTGGCACGTGCGTACGCAAGGTGGGGTAGAAGGGGGTGGCTGGACGGGTGTGAACAGCACCTTGCATGAAGCACAGGTGAGCTTAAGGCAGCAGTTGAAGTTGCCCCACTGGAACCTGCTTTGCACATGCAGCGCGAGGCCACAAATGGCTGGCTGCAGGAGCTGCAGAGTCACTGATAGCAGGATTTTTACTGTGACAGTGATCCCCAGGGATTATCGCAGCCTACCATGCTGTGGATCAAAAGTACTCCCCCGTGCCTGTCGCCGCAACCTGTAACCGGTACAGGTGCTGCTTCACTTTTGGCCACCAGTCCCTGGCATATTCATCCTCCTCGGTTTCATCCGGTTCTCGGGATCTGCAGAGTCAGGCAAAGCAAGCACAGTGTCTGGTGAGCCAATGGTCATGCATACTGCATCTGTTATGCAGTGCTGGTGTCAGTCATGCATACATTCTAGCATACATGCCTGTAGCCATGCGTTGTTGGTATCTGAAACGTCCGCACGCATTAGCAATGTGTGCACATGTAGCGCTTCCATTGTTAAGAACACATGAGACAATGCATGCGACAGCCTCAGGCTGTCGATGCACTGCAGCCACCAGGTACCGTTGTGTGCAAGTGGCATACCTGTATCGTACCATGTTAAAGAAGTGGTGCATGTACGCTGTATCTGCCCCTTTGACCTGGCAGGCTCGTTTTTCGCCATAGGCGTTGTAGGTGTCCATTGAAGCGGTCCGGCATGCGCCGTGCATGTGTATGCCACCATTCCATATGTTTTTCGTAGGAGAGATGCTCTTGCGCCAGATGTCATTGGCCTGAATGGCGCGGCGGGTGAAGTCTACGCCGTTGTACCCCGTCTGCAAGGCACAGGCGCAACTATGGATAAGCAGTCTGTACCAGAGACTAAGGCACTCCACTGTTGTGCAAGTGGTGCAACGGTGATCATGCGCCAGCACACATCATGCTCATCCCTCACAACACGGTTGCGAATGCAGAGCCTGGGGGTAAACACAGCTGCCACACACACCACGTAATTTCTGGATAAGCAGCCTGAGGCTCAGGCACTCTGCTGCTGTGCAAGTGGTGCAACGGTGATCATGCGCCAGCACACATCCTTCACAACACGTTCGCGTGCAGGGTCAACACAGCTGCCACACACACCACGTACCCGAGCTGCATGCTTGTCCGCTGCCCACACGAAATATGACCAAAAGGAAACCATGCACCAGTCCGGACAGCCAGCAGGCTTGATGGCTTCCACCACTGCCTCCAAGGCATTGCTACCAAGGTTGCGGTCGGCTGGGACCCAATATCTGTCACAGCAAGCGCAAGGGCAACCGGTTGCAGACAGGCTTGCACTGGTTTGTCAGCCTGGCTGGCACATCCGAGACGAAACATTCTGAAAACCAGTTCCGAAGCTCAGTGCTGCAGGCATAGCCGCCTTAGCCCTCACAGGGCTGCTGCTGCTGCCTAGCTCTGCTGCTCGCTGGCATGGCATCGCTGCTGCGGACGCAGCTTCATGCATGCGCTGGCCCCTGGCCGACAACACAAACGTGATAGGGAGTAGGGCACACTGAAAGCGCTTGGTTCATACCTAGGTAGCTGCTGGGGCAACTTCAGCATTATAATGGATAAGTACACACGTGCAACTCACTCGTCGACGTCCCAGGTTCCCAAGTACTTGGCGATGCCTTTGGCATGGTAAATACATGCGTTGTAGGTGTGGTGGCGGCTTTCATCGTCTGCTTTTGGGCTGGTTTGGAATCTCTGCAGGTAGAATGGATGGTGCTGAGGCAGCAGCACCACTACCCCGTGGGCCAGAAAGTCGCTTAACAGGGTGCGAAGTTGGTCAAAGTTTCCATCCTCAACATATGCTCCCATCATGATGATGCCAGCACCAACCAGCAAATGGTGCATGACCCATTCACGAAGGTGTGACAGTGCTGGTCCCCTGGACATGCACATGAGTGACAGCGTACAGCCAACGCGCGGTGGCGGCAACAAGTATATCAGTGCGCGCGCCAGTACATGTGGTCATCACATGTCAAGATGCACTAACGGCATGCAAATGGCACAGACGTTGCTGACACACACAACTGCTACAGTCCCACATGCATGCCGCAGCCATCAGGTGCACAAAAGCAAAGGTACTTACCGTACGCCTGCTGTGCACAGTGCAACTGGAACCGAGTGCGCCACCACTGGGCGCGCAGCTGTGGTCAAAGCAGCGGAGTACCCGACGCCGCCAAATCGCACGGGAAGGTCTAAATCTGGCTCACGTGGCCGGCATCACCGAAAACAACACAATGGGGAGGTGCGGCGTACAATGTACCGTCAGTGCCCATGAGCTGGGCAGCGTGCACAGACTCTCGGAGCAAACATGCGGCGCGTTTCAGTAGTTGCACTGTGAATGCTCACAGCAGTGGATCACGGTTATCCATGCAATGCACCTAAGGCTGTCCCCCACTGCACGCTTACCGGTCACAACCTTGTCACTGCCGGCAGTGACGATTTCGACATGGAGTGTGGTGTTTTGGTGCCGGAGCAAGTCTGCTCGTGTGACGACTGAGCTGATGTCACAACGCCAAATGTGATAATGCCCCCTCACGTTAGCATCCCAATTCGCATCTGAAATCAGCTCCATGTCAAAAGATTGTGTGGCTTCGCTGGCGGTTTGGATGCGGCATAGCAGCGATGGCAGCTCTGCCCTTTTCCACAAGGTGGCGTTCAGGTCTAACAAACCCTCGTAATGAGGACGCCCTTGTGCAAGCGAGGGTGGAAGGCGCGCGTGGGGATCCAGATATTTTGACAAACCCATTTGGGATTGTGCCAGCAGAGTCACCCCAACGCCTTGCCCCTCGTGCTCCAGTGTTAGCTGTGCCCCAGTAAGGTAAATGCGCCCCCCCAGGAAAGCACCAGGAAACACCTGCGCGCGGCAAAGACCCATGGTGGTCGAGGCAACAGCTCAGCTGCAGCAGGAGGAGCATCAGTTGCACCTGGCAGCCTTCACGAGGGCACCAGCTAAGCGCCACGCTGTGCAACGAGAGCCCCAGGTGGAGGACCTCTCACAGTAAGCGCAAGTCAAAGGAGCAGCAGAACAGCAGTGCCGAAAACTGAAATAAATTAACCACTAAGGCCGACTCTTGTAGTGGCCCGAAGTGACCCGTTGCAAAGTGCAGCAGCAGAAGGGCGAGTGCCCCTTTCTGCCCAGCGAGGGCACTTTCCGACGGGCGAGCTGGCTGGAGCAAAGTGCCCGGCACTCTTCTCCAGGCAGCCGCGCTGGAGCAAAGTGACCCTCCGCTGGAGCAAAGTACGAAGGGCGACTGTGAATCGCAGTTGCAACAGTGGGGCGAGAAGTGCCGTGAAGCACAACAAGCGTGCAGGCGGTCGGCGGGGCGCCCCAGCACCAAGCCAGGGGGTACCAGCGGCTAGGCAGGACCTGTGCCCTCCCACCAGCGCCACCACCCGGCCTGCAGCCCGCTGCTGTGGTGCACACGGGCCTTGCGCAGCCTGATGCTGCACTTTTCGACGGGTCACTTTGGGCCCGCTATAAGAGTCGGCCTAAGCAAAATACCGATTCGATGCGCTGTATCAAGTCACTGGCCACAGACGTCGCGGCTACCTCACCTGCCCCATCCTTTCCATGTACCCAAGAGAGTACGTCTCCCACTCCATGCGTCGTACATGGTGCAAGGGAGGCAAGGGCCCAGTTGCATGGAGCGCACGCACGTCGTGATTGTCGTGATTGTCGTGTGTTATTTCAGAGGTAACCACCATCGGGCCTTCCTTGTCCTGGTGCGGCACCGACGCCAGCACCGCCAGCGCCGCCGCAATACTCCAAGCAGCCGCCAGCACCGCCCTCATGTCTTGCCGCTGTGTGTGTGCTCTACCAAGAGAAGGTTTCAGGTTGATGACTTTTCCGTGCGCAGCACCAGTTTTGTTTTTGTTTTTTGTGGAGATCTCGAGAGAGCTCTCGAGAGGCGTGCAGGCCAATCATGATCAGCGCTCTCGAGTAAAAAATGCACAAATTGATGTCGGTCCGCGCGTGCCGAAAGCCACACGGCGGACGACATCAACCTGGGTGTGTGTGTTCAACCTGTGTGCGTGCGGTGTCGGTGATGCGGACCTTGCAGGTGCGGGGCAGGTGGAGCACTGGTCGTTTCTGTTGGCGCTGCGCAACAGGAGCAAATTTCAACCTTCTGCTCCTCTGCAACAGCACACAGGCAGGCCTTCCCGCCCTCCGCTACCTGCGAGAGTGCTGCTCAGGTGAGCTGCAACGCAGGCTGGGCTGGAGTCTGGTACCCTGCTGCAAGAGCACCGGGCACCGGCTTCAGTGAGTGTGTGTGTGGGGGGGGCTGCCAGTCGCAATGCCGACTGCGACTGCCATATTTATTTAAAGGCCTGCGGGCAGTGCGTCATGTTTGGTGGCAAAATCTGTGTGCCGTAGTGGCGAGCCGGCAGCTGACACTTCAAGTTCAAGCTAGTTGCCCAGCCATGGCAGCAAGCGTCTGTTGCTGCTCGCAGCAACTTGTTGGTGGCGCTGATATTTAGTACCCTGGTTGGAAGCAACGGGTGCAACAGCGATTTTTGTTAGCAGTTTTTTCGTTGTCCAGCAGCTGCCTTGCATCGTGCTCAGCATCACACACACCGGCTTTCACCACGCTCACCGTACATTGCACCAGCCTGTGGCAGCACGTTTGCAGCTCTGGGGGTGGCAGTATCGCCCAGTCCTACAGCAGGCGTGTCCACATGTGGGCACCACACATGTCCATAGGCGCCTAGGCGTCCCACCCAGCTGTTGTTGGACGCCGTACAGCGCACATCCGAATGGGTAGGTGCCGGCAGGCCATGTGCGGCGTGGGTCCAGAGTGGCACCTGACAAATACCTAATCAATACTTGCCCCACCTATGGGACAACATTGCACTACAAACGGCACCCCCAGCTGGCGCTTGGACCAGCGTCGCCATGCCACTGGCAGTCGCCTCAATAGCCGGTTGGGCTGCGCAGCCCAAAGTTGCAGATGGCTACCGACTCCCCTGCACAGCCGGCAATATGGCTGTTTCAGGAGCCCACGGGCACGGGGCAGCTAGCTACTGGGAGTGTATACAGGGTGCTGTTACGTTGGATCTGTGAGCGGTAGCAGTGCAAGGCACAGCAGCAGCCACATCGCTACAGCATGGGTCCCAGACCTGGTGCCAGGCAGCACTCGGAAAAGCGTTGAGTCAGAGCTGGCTGTGCAATGACACCCCTGGTACCTATGGCGCTTGTATTGCCCGCAGGTTGATGAATATCAGACAATGGAGGCACATGATTCACAGTCAGGAGTAATGCCTTGTCGCATGCTGATAGCATGCTTATGCTCTGCCCCAAGCAATGAAGTACCACACGGTACCGCATTGCTTTTGAAACGTGTGGCATGCGTTAGCACATCAGAGGTACTGCATGACTATGCATCCCAGCTTGCCGTAACGCCATAGAAAGCATAAGGGAACTGCCATGAATTTATCAACACTTTTTGAACAAAGCGAAGTCTGGAAGTCCACATGCACCGGTTGTAGTGCATGGTGCCCGTGTTTCTGCCTGCAATTTGTGGTATACTTCAAGTACTACACACTTCTGAAGTACATGCATGTAGTGTATACATACCCACCATTGCTTTCCGATATAAGGCAATACAGTATCCATCAACAGCACCTCTGACACATGTCACATGTACCTCGCAGTCTGCCGCACGCGCTTGCACGCGCGCTTCCATCGCAGAGGTGCAACCGAATCAGGTCCTTCCCCATGGCATACCACAACAGCACTCACTGTCTGACATCGGCTTTGCGTTTTTGTTTTTCGATTCTTGCTGCTCACGCGACAATATATTAAGCACCATCGTGTACCGAGCACCCTGACATACTACAGTATTTCGTGTACTAATGCATGATGTGTCACGCGAGCAGCAGCAAAAAGGAAGAATTGAAGACCAAAAACGCAAGGATGAAAGACTATTTCAATTACAGGTGAGAATATCGTATCCATGAGCCGAGCGCAGCAACAATCTGCGGCTAGTCGCTGCTCCTCGCTGCTGTTGCTGCTTTGCGTCGCTTGCAGCAGCAGCAGCAAGCCCGAGCATGGCGCGTCGGCGGTTGGTTGGGGAAACGGCAAGTGGATGACAAGCTCACGGCTTACAGCAGCAGAGTGCGTCCCACCATACAGGGCCTGCTGCAAAATGCAAAACTACCTGTCACTCAGCAGCCCCAGCCAGCCGCACAGGCAGCTGACACTCAGGGACAAGGCTCTGTAGCCCACCTTGTGCTGGAACATGAAGGTGATCAGCCCTTTGCTGCACGAGCATTGACACTGCTGTGGTGATTGCTAGTGAAGTCTTATTTAGGTGTCGTGCTAGCAAAACACGAAGTAACCAGGGAACAAACAGCCGGGCAGGGGTTTTCCCGCAGAGCTCCTGGAAGGTGCTCCGTTACCCCAACGGCTTGCCAACACAGGGGTCTACAACTGCCGAGCACTGGTACTGCTACCACACAGGCTCCAAGTACCCAATTAGGAAGGGCACGAGGTGTAGGACTTGCAACAGCTGGCATGCACAAATTCAACTTCAAGCCGCACATGCCGCACCAGCAGCACACCACCAGTGGCACCACCAGGGGTACCACCAGCACCACCAGCAGTGTGCGTCACAGATAGCACGCCGCCTCAGCCGGCCGAGCTCCCCGCCTGTGCGTCCAGCTCCGCCAGCAGCGCACAGCCCGCCATGTACCGCAGCCCTGCAAGAGCCTCGGCGCGAGCCGCGGCGCGCCGCCCCGCCGCCACCAGCCGCTCCCCCACCAGCCGCAACGCCTCGGGCGGCAGCGCCACGCTGGCGTGGGTGGCGCTGCCGCCACCGCTGCGCCCCACCGCCGCCGCCGCGGCCGCAACCTCCACCACCGCGCGCGCCACCTCCTCCAGGACCCCTGTGCTCAGCAGGTAGGAACGCATCTCGGCGGCGCGCACCGAGAGGTACGCGTGCTCACTGGGGCACAGGCGTGCGACCGCACAGCGTAATGCCTCCGCCGGCGTAAACGTCTGTGCGTCCACCGCCGGCGTGGCGGAGGCTCGCGGGTGCGCGGCAGCGGCGCCCAAGGGAACACCTGCCGCCGGGTCCTGTGAGGGGGGGGCATGTGCATGGGTGCCAGCCTCTCAGCCGCCGGGCGATAACAGCAGGCAGTCAGGGTGCGCCGCCATGCATGCCGCGCACAAACCGGGGCGCGCAGCTAATTAAACGCGCTGCGCTATGCGCTCGAGCATGTTCGCCGCCACATCCATTACAGGCGCCCACCTGCTGCTCGCGCTGAGTTTGGGGCGAGGCCGAGGCGCGCGCCTCCGCCGTGGCAGGCGCTGCCCCATGCGCAGGCGCCGCGCCATCACCCACTCCCTCCATGAGGTCGAAACCCAGTGGAGCGCCGCCAATCACGTGCATCGCCAGCGCGTCCGCTGCCCCCTCACCCGCCGCCACCACCAGCGGCTCCACGCCAAGCCACTGGGCCAGCTCCGCCACCGTGGGCGGCATCTGCAGCGGAGGCGGCGGCGCACCCGCGGGCTCGCTCGCAGCTTCGGTGGGTGTCGCCGGTGCTGTCGCCCCCAACGCCGCCACCGCCGCGGCCGCGGCCGCCGCTGTGCCAGCGGCGGTGTCCAGGTGCACGTCCAGAAGGGTGGAGTACGCCGCGCGAGCCTGCGCTACTGCCGCGGACAGCGCCGCCGCCGCCGCCGCGCTCTGCTTCTCGTTGGCGCCCGGCGGTGGTGCCGCAGCCGCCGCGGCCGCGTCCCAGCGCGCGAGCAGCGCCTCGCGCGGCGTGCACACGTACGCAAAGTGTGTGGGCGCGAGTGCCGCATCGAGTGCGTCGGCACCGCCGTCGCCGCCGCCGCTGCCCGAAAAACACGCACGCGCCAGAGGCCACGCCGCCGGGCAGCCGTCGCACACCCAGCCGCGGCGCGCGCGGCCGGGGGCGCGCATGGCACGCCGCAGC